>JAUPMG010307270.1:0-30564 GCA_031762675.1 Pachysandra terminalis
GATTTATTTGAATTTGTGTAATAGGTTAGTTAATAGGGATTTGTTTTAAACATTAAAATAGGCTATTTCTTTATTTACTTTCCGCTGTGTTTGACTCGATTGTTTTGGATGTAATAGACTTGGTAAATATTTGATTAATTTCAGTAAAAGTAATTCTTTTAAGCCTTATTAATTTAATTGGTTTGGCTCTTATTACTTCTACTCCCATAGGGATATGGGGTGAGAGCCGTGGTTTAAACCTAAGGGATTCCCACGTGAATTTCCTTTGAGTTTGGGTCGTGACAGTCACACAGGTCATGGTATATCATTCATCCTGTGAACTTCTAGTGGCTGAGAATGAAGAGGAAGATTGCACAGTTGGTAGCACAATGTCTCATGTGCCAGGAGATAAAGGTCGAGCATATGAGATCAGCAGGATTATTGTAGCCTTTATCTATAGCCGAGTGGAAGTGGGAGCACATCACTATAGACTTTGTAGTCGGTTTGCCTAAGACTAGAGGTAGTTTGGACTCGATTTGGGTAATCGTCGATCGGTTAACCAAATCAACGCATTTCTTTCCTGTGAGAGTCTCAGCTTCAGCAGAGGAGATGGCCAGGTTGTATGTCAGGGAGATTGTGCGACTGCGTGGTGTACAAGTCAGTATTGTCTCAGACTACGATTCTTTTTTCATGTTGAGATTCTGGGAGGGATTGTAGAAAGCCTTGGGTACTCAGTTGGACTTTAGAACAGCTTATCATCCTCAGACAGATGGTCAGACTGAGAGGGTGAACGAGGTGTTGGAGGACATGTTGCGAGCATGCATTATGGACTTTGGCGGTAGTTGGGGAGAACATCTACCTCTGGTAGAAGTTTCTTACAACAACTATCGTTTGAGCATTGGTATGGCTCCGTTTGAAGTATTGTATGGTAGACCTTTTCGTTCGCCGGTTTGTTGGGCAGAAATTGGAGAGAGCAGTATCCTTGGACTAGAACTAGTCCAAGAGACCACAGCGCAGGTGAAATTGATTTGCGAGAGACTGAAGTCAGCACAGAGCAGGCAGAAAATTTACGCAGATCGGAGGAGGACAGACTTAGAGTTCGTGGTGGGTGATCACGTGTTCTTGAAGGTGTCTCCCATGAAGGGTGTGATGCGCTTTGGTCAAAAAGGCAAGTGTAAGAACCTGAACAAATCCTAAAAGAATTCATTTGAAACCAAAGGGTAAAATAGCAATTTGATAAAACCCTAATTAATAAACTAATAAATTCATTATATTATTCAATAATTAAATAAACATAAAAACCTTAATAAGAATAGATAATTTCAAAATCCCTTAATTAACCAAAACTGGATAGGTCAACAGTTTGACTTGGTCACCAATCTCGACTTGATGACTTGGCTTAAACAACAAAATAGAAACTAAGGGAATTTAGTAAAATCAAACTTAATAGTAAGTTAAAAGATTACTTAGGACCTAAGACAAACTAAATAAGGACACTAGGAAACCTCTAGAAATCTTACAACATCATTAGCAACTTGAAATATGATTCTCTACAAAGAAATAGAAACCCAGATCACCCCAAAAAATAGCAGTTTATAAATACATTACCTTGTCTCTAAAACTCTATAAAAAGGGAAGCAACTAAGTGAATTAAAATACACCAACCCACTAGATTTCATGGAGAACACCTAGAGTAAGAGAAGAATCCCAGAAAACGCCAAGGAAGAAGAAGAATCAATCTAAGAAGCAACCCAACAGCGACAAGGTGAGTTTTCTTTGAATGTCTTGTGTATTTACTTTTATTTTGGTGTTATGAACATGGGGGAAGTTCATGTTTGATTGTGCTAACTCTTTCCCCATGATCCTAATAGTAAAACCCTGAATTATTTCTAACCAATTCTTTGTAAATAAGCATGCACATGTGAGATTGGTAAAACCCAAAAAATCTAGACTTGGAACCCAAGAAACCCATAGATCTTTGTATAAACCAAATCCAAAGACTTAAAACTTAGTTTCGAAGCATCACCAAATGGTAGGTGACCTCTAGAAGAAATCCCACCCAGAAACTACCCAAATTGACCTTCGGCGACCCCACTCGGCACACCGAGAGTACACCTAGCCTCACAGTTAATTTCCAAGCCCCTAATTTTGTCGTCGTGCCCCTTTGTAACGTTCCTAGAGAACGCCGAGCCACTTTTTGTGATGGGAGTTAGGACTTGATCTGATCTAATGAGACCCCCTTAGACCAGTTCTCAAAGTCTGGAAGACTTTGGCATACTTTCACCATTTTCGGCGCACCAAGGGTACGCCGAGCACCACTGAGACCCCAATGTTATCCTTTGTGAAGTTTTGCACCCTGAGCACATAAAATACACCTAACCTATATGATTAGCCATGTTTTTATCCATTGGAGATGTGCCTATCAAATTATGACCCTTCATACCAAAGATCTAGCCAACTGAGGAATTACCTAGTATATGATATTTTGAGATACTTGTGGAACCAAGACCCCAAACCCTTCTAATAGTCCCATTCTCTCTTTTTGTGCATGTCTAGGTACAGAAATTGAAATAATAACTTAATATATAATGTTCATAACCATGTGTGTGATTGTGTGATACCTAATGCCTTATTATATAGAACTACCTAAGATTATCACTTATGCTTCACTACTAATGCCTATGTCTTATTATATTAAATTATATCATGTTTGTTATGCTTATATGAGTATCCTTACTTGGTGTATATATACATATTATGGACTGATATGCCCTATTAGTATAGAATCATGGGATTGTGCTCATGTGTTTGGTCAATTGAATATATGCCTATGAGTCATTGTGTGTGATAATTAAAGGACCTGAGTCTATGAGTTGCATATGACTACCTTGTTGTGATAGCTTTGTCTAATACCCTATGTACTACCCATGGTATTATATATATATATATATATATATATATTATGGACTAATATGCCCTATTAGTATAGAATCATGGGATTGTGCTAATGTGTTTGCTAAATTGAATGTATGCCTATGAATCATTGTGTGTAATAATTAAAGGACCTAAATCTATGAGTTGCAAATGACTACCTTGTTGTGATAGCTTTGTCTAATACCTTATGTGCTACCCATGGGATTAGATCAACCCAAGAGACTATTGACTTATTATTGACCATTGCTATCCTATGGATGGACTATATTGTTTTCTCCCAAGGTGAAGGATATATTATGTGTGATGATCCTAAAAGACTTGAGGAAAGATGATAGGTGAGGGAAAGTTCACAATGTGATGCCCAGTAGCTGAATCATGATATCCCTCTGTTAGTTGTTAAATATGTATGATTCCTTCAAGATAGTTCACATTTGTGAAACCTTGGATATTTGCCCTTGATCACAAATAAGTGGGGGAATTGTGCCCTCTGGGTCGAAGTCATTCAAAACCATGATGTACACATGGAATATCTTATCTTTGAGAATGGCCATGTATGGGGGGGATGGTTCGAGAAGACATCTTGCTCAAGGAAGGATCGATCATGTCAGAACTTACTATATTTGCATACTTAACAACACCCTTGCATTACATACTCTTTGTTGATGTTATTGTGAGTATCTTGTGTCATACAGAGGGAGAGCTTCGGAAAAGGGATTACAATCAAGGATTAGATAATAGGGCAGATGTATTAGATTTAAAGGATTTATTTCAGTTTCATGTAATAAAGACCAGATCTATAATTTTTACTTAAGTATTTAATAGAACTATTGATTTTACTTCCGCTTATGTTTTGATTATTGCTTTCCACATCCATAAGGATATGGGGTGAGAATTACAGCTTAAATTTGGAGACTCCATTGAGATTTACAGGTTTAGGATGTGACAGGAAGCTTGCTCCACATTATATCGGACCCTTCGAGATGTTAGAACGCATTGGACGTGTGGCTTATCGAGTTGCCTTACCTCCGCAGCTTTCAGCAGTACACGTCGTATTCCATGTGTCATTGTTGTAGAAGTATGAGCCTGACCCGTCTCATGTGTTGGACTAGGGACAATTACAACTTCGAGAGGATGTGTCGTATATTGAGCGACCGATGCAGATTTTGGATCGGAACGAACAAGTCTTGAGAACCAAGACTATACCTTTAGTGAAGATTTAGTGGAGTCATCACAATAAGTCCGAAGCCTCGTAGGAATTAGAATCGGAGACCCGGGAGCGCTATCCATAGCTTTTCACGGATTGAGGTATGTTTAAGGGAGGTAATTTGTAAGGACCTACATCCACTAAAAGAATATTTATAATTAATTGAGAATGATGAAAAGAGTTTATAAAATTTAATGTGTTTTTTCTAATATTTAATCATATGGTTTTGAGAGCTTAATTAAATATTAGGGAGCTTTAAAACAAAATCTCTTATTCGGGGTTCATAGTGTAATTAAATTATTAATTGGGTAACAAGTGAAATAACCAAACTGAATTTCAAAAATTGGAAAGCTATCCTTATGCGTGGAATCGTGGGTGAGTCGTGGCATGGTAATGGGAGTGGAATGAGCGAAGGTTTCCATATACTCTCTCATTCATCCCTTATACCAACAAGTTGATTTTAGAAAGCCTTATGAGAATTCATAAGAGAAAATAAGTTTTGAATCCCAAAACTTAACCTAGCTATCACTTTTAGTTGAGTACAAGAAGAGGGAAAGAGAAAGAATAAGAAGGAAGGAAGAGGAGAAGAAGAAAGGTGATTCCAGTTTCTAAGAACCAAGTACAAGACTAAGGTAAGTTCAATTTCTGTATAATCTCCATATTACTCCATGGTTGTTGGGTGGTGTTCTTCGATTTAGAAAAGTTAGTTTGATGGCGTGATTATCTATTGATTTTGTCCAAATTGACTTATCATATGTTTTGGTATGATGTAAGCTTGAATTTCATGCATTTAATCTCTATATGTTGATCTAGATTGGTTTTGGTTTTCAAAGATGTGATTTCCGGAGCCTTAAGATTTCCCAGAATTGCATCCCGTCGGCAGGCACCGATACACCAGTGTTGCTGCCGACCAGGACCTGAATTGCACTGGGATAACCCCACAGGCATTCACCGGTACACCGATGGTGGTTCCGACAAGGTTATCACAGGGGCATCGATGTTGGATTTTGGTGGTTTGGTTGGGGGTTTGTGCCAATTGATTGAGATATGGTATTTTGGAATCAAATGATGATCAGAAGACATGGGCCTACCTGGGAGGAATCAACTTTGATGGTCCATGGCACGTTCTACCCACCGACCAACCTATTGACTTGGGGTTGTGACTCTAATGGTTATTAATTGGAAATATGATTGTTGTTGTTGTTGTTGTTGTTGTTGTTTAGTTTTCAATAGAACATGGTAGGTAACTTATGATGGTTTCCAATTGGATTATCCACATGTATGGGCGCGTGGATAGTTTCCGGTGGTTATTATCATTTCAATCCTAAGTAACTAATGCATGCATATTAGGCCTATATGGACTGTTAAGTGAGTCCGGGAAGAGAGCATGGGATTTTCCTTGCGAGGTATCCTGGTTGGGTCAACTATACTCACGGTTGAAAGTCCATTTTAAATAGGGGTAGGTTTCTTGCTAGATCATATACGGTTGATTATACCTTGAATATGTACACTCAAAAATCAACATATGGTGGCCTTCTTACCAGAGGTTAGCGCCCGAAACAGAGAGGGGACATCCAGCTATTCCTGGTGACTTATGTCCCGAATTGGTTCTTGATTGAGAAGAAACATATGAGGGTCACTTGACAGGGAACATTTTCCTAGTACATCTCATTACATGTCATACTTCATTTCATTCCTTGATTAAGCATACATATAGAACATCTGAATGACTCATCATAAATCATTCGCATATCATTCCTAATTGAATACTTGACATGTACTACTTTTCATCATATTTCCTTATCGCTGTCTTTGGTTAACTAATGGTATTATATGAAGATGGGTGATAGATTGGTCACTTACTGAGCATTCCAAGCTCACGCAACTTCTTATGTTGCAGAATGAGGTGGATCAGGAAAGACTCTGATTGTGCTGCAGTTGTTTGCTTACTTTCAATTTCTAGAAATTGTTTCCTTTTGTGGATATTAGGATGCAAATTATGTTTTAAGTTTACATTATCACAGTTGGGATTTAGCAGTCATGACTCTGCTGAAGTCATTGACTGAGTTTTTGATTATATCAGTGTTTTAGCTTTCGTACTCTATTGAATGAAAGTATTCTATTTACTTTTATTACTTGTGATTGATGGCAATCCTCGTTCCACGCTTGGAACCCAAAGGTCTCACTTCGAGATCCGTGCTGCCAGCATAGGGATTCGTGCGACGAGTTTCGAGGCATGACACCAAGACCTCCCAAACATACGGTCGGGCTGATCAGACCGAGCGGGTCACACAGCCCATTGCCACCCCTATGTTGGACTCACCAACCCCTTCACCGGTGGGGAATAACTGGCTAATTAACGGACACAGGTTCCTGTGTGGGAGGAATTGTTGTTGCATTTCCTCGAGGGGAAACAACTTCCATTGGCCCATTAGCATAATTAGCTACCATAGGAGGGGGTGCTAGTGAATTTGTCAAGGAAGGATTCCCTTAAGATTGTGATCTATCATGGCCGAAAGTTCCATTACGAATAGAGAGAGAAAGATTTTGGGTGAGTATTCGAAGTTTCTCCCTTAGTTGTTAATCAAAACAAAAGGGGGAAGGAAATTAACAGGAATAGGACACAAGGAGAGAAAATACAAAAAAAAAGGGAAAGAAAAGAAAGGTAGAACCAAATACCTCTAAACTTGATGACACAGGAGCGTTGAGATGATGAAGCTTTTGCTTAATACCTGGAATGGGAGGATTTGAGTGAGAACCTGGCAAGGTTGAATCGCAGGCAATGCAACCTGAGACATGAGAAGAACGGGTGCCACGGTTTGAAGAGGCATATTTTCTTCATCATCCAAAGAAATGGGGGTCTGGGGAGTTTGTCCTAGCATGTTCCTAATCAGGGGAAGATGGGGAGAGGGATGCATAGGATTAGCTAGATAAGCTCTTGGAACAGACACATGTACGCTGATGAGCAAGCAACGAATTGACACCTGTTGGATCTGAGGTAAAATCAGAAAGAAAAATCTCACCGTGAGTATCTGGGAGCTCTCAAAGGGATGAGAGATCAGTTAAATGGTCAGGAGCATGAGGAATGAGAGTCTCGATGGATGAGAAAGAAGCAGAATGTGGACTCCCCATTCCAAAGCTTTCAAGAAAGATTCCTTTGCCAGATATGAAGAGAATCAATAAGGGGGACACCATGCTAATATTCCCGAAGGAAGGCCTCAGCGGCGTCTAAGAATCTTAGTGAAGTACCTGAGCTACGAAAGATATGGCCGTTGGAGAAAAAATTACTCTTATTGGAGCTCCCCTTACCAAAGCTATTTGGGAATCTCCCGCCGAAGACCCATCATCAGTTGAACCCTCGGTATCAGATTCAAACTCAACTAAACGGGAAGGTTCAACCTAACCTGGGATTTAAAGAAAGAGATCTTAATGTACATAAATATAGGTAAGGGATGAATAACTAACAAGAGAACGAAAAGAAAGTGACATACTCTGGCGCTTTGACGCTTGATAGATGGCACAACATTGGTAGTTTGGTGCCTAGTGCTTGAACCAATGCTCTTCTTGTGAGCACCCTTCACTAGAAGCTTCAAGCGTTGATCCTTAGCAAGAGCCTCCGGAGGTGTCAATACAGACGCAACACTCTCAACAAAGTCTCTGAAATGACTTATGGCACTCCTCCATACTAAGACCATTCCCATGGTACGTGCCCCACGATGAGCCGAACTAGGATATGGGATTTTAGAAAATATCAACCTTAGATTCTCTCTAGATGAATGGGAGAATATAAGCTTGATTGTCCCGGATATTGGTAAGATGACCAGTGGAAATGTTGGGAGAACCTTGGTCTATCCCAAACCAATGAATGAAACGGTAAGGATTAAAGGAGGTCCATGAAAGATCATTTTTGTATCCCAGGAGGAAAATTGAAGTGATGGCAGCCATGAAGTTGTAATGGTGGATAGTCAAGTGATGAGGTTGGCCGAGAGAAAATCTTCCATGCCTTTGTGGTCTAAGAAAGAGTCGCTAAAATATGTGGTATAATCAATACCAAGAGAGAGGCACATGTAAGGGCGAAGAATAAATAAAGAGAGCTCATTGAAAAGATTGATGGTATGGGTTCCTTTAACAGATTTCACCCCGTGCTAGCCCTGGCTACGGAGATTTCTTACTGGCACTATCTCAGCCTCATCAATCATATGAGAACCTTCAACGTGAGAAGTCGATTGGCTTTTAAAGGCTTTGAACTCTATTGGTGTAGCATAACCAAATATCCTTTCATAAAACCATATCTGCAAGAAAGAAGTATGCACAAAGAACTCCACCACAAAACGACCATGCGAGCGTATGAATTGCTCGTGGAAAAAGTCCAGCTCTTTATATAAGTTGCCTAAGAGTAATGGAGTTAGAGGGAAATTGACGACAGAAACCATCTTTATCGCCATCGCAAAATGCTTCTGCAATACCTTTTCTTTTGGATAGCCCTCAAATAAAAAGCGGGAAAGAAATAAAGGTGGCCAGACGACATGGACTATTACGACCCGCACCCAACTTCCTTGGGAGACGCATTACCTTTGCTCTTTTCAACTACCTTTCTCTCTTTCCAAAAGTAGCATATCTAGCAAGAGAAGTTTGCACGACGACATGTAGAAACTTCTGTGAAGGCTCTCTTGTTTGGTGCAATTGATAAGAGCACGGTTAAGTTGTTGAAAGAGAGATTTCTCTACCTAGATCAACGAAATCCAAAGCGGGTTTGCTTCACTAAATATTTGCAAACCCATTAGGATGTTAACATCGTACAGACAAGGTGACACCTCACCCCATGATGTCACGAGGGTGTGAGTTGATGGATTTCAACGATATAACAACGAGATCAAAGCATTCTGGTTAATGGGAATGGAAAAAGACTTGAAGCTATTGATAGGATTGAATATGCCAACCTTCATCAGAATTTATGAATCGGTGGCGTTGGATAAAACCTCAGTGACCCAGTCAGCCTAGTCGATTATCACTTTTGAGTGAGAGCATAACTTGGGGACAGAAGGAAGGAAATCACCTCTTTCAACTAAAAATCGTGGAATATGTTAAGGATCAAGGGACTGGCCGAATATAGATTCTGAGGTGCCTTGGCCAGTGAACCATTCATTGGAAGGAATGGTATGTTCATAGACTTTACCTATGGCATGGTCCTAGAACTTATCCTGCAAGGTAGGCAAAACCTCGCAAAAGGTCCTTTTACTTCTTTTGAAAGAACTAACAACATTGCTATTCGAGTTATGTGCCATGGATGGAATGAAAGGAATGAAGAAGACGAGAAATAGAAATGGGGTTTTGGTTTAGGAGACTAAGAAAAAGGGGTTAAGGATGGAAATGAATGGGATAAAGCATAAAAGATGTCTATATATATATATGTGTGTGTATGTGTGTGTGTGCGTGTGTTTATATCTATATATATATATATATATAGACACCGCCAAGAGAAGGTGACGTTTAGAATCCCTAGGAAAATGGTGGATTACCATTTGGAAAGAGACGGTCTTAATTATGGTAATTCTCTTTCCGCTTCTAAGGACGAAGCACCAAGGATTGGGGGGCTAATGTATAAGGGGGTATTTACAAAGGACACGTGGCATGATCTAGAAGGATCTCATGATACGAACTGACGCTTTGCAAAGGACTTAAGTATCACTTCCTCGATAAAGTCACAAAGCATATGGTGTATTTGCAAACGGGCATCGTACCCATTTCCAAAGAGCAATGGAGGCCCATGGGTCGGGCTTGGCAGGGGATTATTGAGGCTTATGGTTTGTTGGGCGTCGATAGGGAGTTTGTTCCTTTCTTATCTAAATATACGCAGCGTGAGGGTTCGCCTTCATGAAAATAAATTAAGATAAAGGTAGTGACCTAGAACCTGAGAATTTAATAAAATAATTAAATTCAATAATAGAAGAATTTAACGGCCTAGAAATATAAATTTTAGTCATTAAAAGACATAGGTGAACCTTTAAATTTTCAAGAGAGCTAAGGATTTAAAAATGTAATAATAGAAAGCTAAGGTTAAGATATTGTAGAAGTAAAGACTAATAAGCGAATTAGAAAAGAATAGAGTGGGAACAAAAAATTTAAGCTAACTTAGTTGGACCTTAGGACCTAATCATGGATCTAATCGGTTGGCCCATAAGAGAAGCTCTAAAGGATTTAATTAAATAAGAGTAATCGTAGTTAGTAACTGTAACTTATGAGAAAAGTTAAGAAATAGGATTAGAACCAAGATAGCAGGATGCTTAAGAAGAGGAATAATTCCTATTATAAGGGAATTCAAATTTTGAATTCAAATTGAAACTTAGAAGGATTAGAGATTCGGTAGAAAGAGGGGGGAGATAGACCCTTCGGTTAGGAATGAGAAGAAAGAGGGGAAAAGAAGAAAAGAAAGAAAGAGAAGAGAAGAGAAGGAAAAAGTATTGCAGGAAGAAGAAGGAAGAAGCGAAAAGAATAGAAGAAAAGGAGGAGAAGGAAAATCTAGGTAGAAGAAGAAGGAGTTTAATGCAAAGATTAGCCGAGGGAATAATTTACAGAGAATATTATGAAGAGAGAAGAGAAAGAAAGAGCTTGGTGAGGTAAGCAATGAAAAGAATAGGAGAAAAGATTAGGGAAGAAGAACAAAAGGAAAGGGAGAAAGGCAACGGTGATCCTACGTATCCAAATCTACGGGATCTTGAGGCAGGGATCTTCCATAATTTCTACGGTAGTTATTTTTATAAGATTTTGATAACTCCTTAGGATACGCATCTATATTTCTTATTTTGCATGAAGAATGTGTGATGGAACCATGTTTGTATTGATCTATGTATTTGAAATGACAACATGATGAAGTGAGATTTCAATCATGAGATTTGCGTTGGATATTACATGAGAATCCATGTTTAGATTTTAGGTAGTGTGTATAACATGTTGGATTGCTGAATGGTAATGTAATCTATGATTTTTGTTCTTAGAAATATGTGAAATGAAAGTTGTGTGAAGTTGGGAACATAAACCTATAAAAATCTGGAAATTATGGGCTGACGAAGACCCTCGGCAGGTACCTCAACAGGTACCGAGCCCACCTACCGAACACCCCAAAGTTTTTGTCTTTCTTGCCAAGATTTGGCAACTACTGAGCCTAACTACCAAGCTCCTCGACAAGACCTTTAGTCCAACCGAACCATCTGTCGAGCTCCCCCTTGTCTCAAATTTTTTGGACATCTCGATTTTGATATTGTTGAGTTGCATATGGTGTTGATTTGTGTGCGAAATATGTGTGTAAGATTTGGTGCAACAAAAGGTACTGCATACTTAGTTTACTGTATACTATGACCATGTATGATATGTTATGATGCTTGATGAGATCTCTAGGGAGTTATAACATGAAATAAAGTATGCTGTATGAGGTTAGAATGAGTGAAAGTCAAAGCATGAGAGTTTGTTGAAATATGGTATATGGGTCTTATATGAGCCCTGTGAACTGTGACGTGTTTATGAACTGTGATGTGTTTAAGAGTGATGCTAGATGCATTCACTGTTAATTTATGTTACAAGAGTGACTCTAGATGAGTTCAGTGTGTGATTGTGTGGGGGTATATTTTCTACCATGGGAATTATCCCCAAGAAGAAAAGAGGATAGATTTGCTACCTTTGGTGTTATCCCCTAAAAGGAAATGGAAAAAGGGGTGGCTTTCTACCATGGGAGTTATCCCCAAAAGGAAAAGAGGGTGGAATTTTCTACCTTGGGTTAGAATCCCCTAAAAGAAATGGATGATAAGATTTTGGTACACTTTAGATAAGAGGGGCCATGATATGTGTCACATCCCAAATCCTAGGGTACACTCCATGGACGTATGCGCATAGTCCTGGATTTCGAGTGTGACTCTCCAACGCCCAAGCAAGGGATGGCTCGCCTGAATGACTACAACTACGGATTCATAATAATCAAGAGATTAATAGAGGAAGCTAAAACTATAAACAAGATATATATATATAATAAAGTCCCTGCAGGACTACAACCAAACATGCTAATAAAAGTATGCACGTGTCATCATCAAGTTCCCAAATGATAAAGGGATCGAACCTCGAGGTTAAAACTAAGTATCTTAACACTCAAAGTATTCGAGTCTACGTTCCTCCACGACATATACAAACAGGACTATGTACTAGCAACAACAAGAAATAATAGTTATGCACAAGTCCTCTTCATGGCACCTTAGTACAGCCATCCAAAGTCCCTATTTACCCCATCGAGCTCACCTTAAATGTTAGGAGCAAGAAAGGCTTGAGCGACACGCCCAGTAAATACAATGTGCTAGTGATGTGTCACGTGATATGAATTCATCATGATGCTATGCCATGATACAATGCAAGGTTCGTTGATTGGATTCAATGAAATGAATGACTACTCCATTGGTCAACAAGATGGCTACTACAAACACGTGCAATGCAATGTATGTCGTTGATACTGTGATCACTGGATGTTCACGCATCATCCCCAACTGAGGCCACATGTATCGCGCGAATTCCATTTACCGATTCTGGCTAAGCACTCTCAGTGGATTCTGTGAGTACAACACAATTTTAGGATATCTCAACCAATCGGAAGTCAAGTCCCACCATTATTTTTGATCGAGGTACAAACCCGGGTACCACACAGGACACTCCCCCGTGTCACATCACAGTTCACAACTACCAATCGAATTATTCACCATATAATATCATATATAACAGTTGTTGGATATAGAGGTAGCTAGTCCCTCACCCATAAATCATTTTAGATTTACATAGTCCACTCGGGATTCCAGAGAAGTTATCTCCCACTGGCACCCATCACTGAGTCCAATATCCTCACATCATTCCTTTGGCCTTCCTTACGAGAATCCAAAGTTAGTCTGGTCACAGGGTCTCACACATGGACGCATAATGTATGAATATCCTTTAATGCATGACTCTGTCATTCAAATACTTGTGATGTAAAGAATATCCAAACCATATTATGTGTCACATGTATTGCATAACACATTCCAATATGAATCAAGGAGAACAGGTGATATAGTATGTAGCATGCGTATCCAATCTTAATTAATCTCAAGAAAGAAGTAAAATCACAAGGTCATTAAACATAAGACAATTCAATCATGTTCTCACACATTCACTCATTGGATTCCTAAAACAGAGATAGGTAACCCCCTCACTCTCTCTTGTCTTTCAACCTCACCAGAATATGCCAAATCACCTCTTGTCAGCGAGCTAGTCGGTGGATTGACACCCCTCCCCCGAAAAAATCTCAGCACAGGTCTTTCCCTATCGATGGGCTCGTCGATGGACCAACACCCCCCAATGAGATCTCCTCACACGGTCGGTGACTCCATCGGTGGCCCTAAGGGTCCCCTAACAAATCTATAATTAATGGTCGGTGGCTTCACCGGTGGACTGGTGGGCCCTCGATAGTGACTCTCCCTGTGTTTCTTAGCTTCGGTGGGCTCTGTCGAAGGACCGGCAGGTCCCTCTATAGCACCCTCCAAAACTTGTCGACGGCTCGTTGGTGGACCGACAAGGCCACCGACGAATGGTGCACAAATTCTGGGTCTTTCCAATCGTTCCCAAATTGATTCTAACTCAATTTCACTTCAAATATCAACTCAATAATGGTATAAAATCACAACTAAACATTCTAAATCATTATTGACAACTTAAACACAATCAAATATGCATTTTTTGCAAAGAACATACTCAAACCTAAAATTAACATCAAGAAGAACATTAATCATGGTTCAAGCATGTAGATTCTAATTTAAATCATGGATTCTCACATGAGATCATAAAACACCATCAATCACACAAATGCATCATAGAAAACTCAAATCACACACAATCGTAAGCACACAATGTACTTACCTTGCTGAGAAGATCAAGTTTAACTCTTGCGCTTCAAGTTTCTCGAAATCTTCTACTGTTACTAGCCTTCTTCTCTTCTCTCCTTCTCACAAAACACAAAGAGATTAGGGTTAGCTTTAAGAGCTTAAAACCTTCTAATCCCTAACTAAATCTCAGCCAGATTCAACTTACTTTAAGTGAAAGGATGTCAACCCCTAAATAAAATATTTAAGTGAGAGAGATAGGATGTGTGCTCATACAATTAACTTAAGTGTTTTAACCAATAAGACAGGTTAAGGCATATAAATCATAACTCCCAATATTACTAGAAATTACGAATAAGCCCAAAATATGAACTAAAATTCCAATTCGTTACAATCTACTCCCTTAAAAGAATTTCGTCACCAGAATTCACGTACCTGCTCTGCGAATAGGTAAGGATATTCTCGGCGGATGTTATCTTCCAATTCCCACGTGGCGTCTAACTCATTGTGATGGCTTAATTGGATCTTCAGCATAGGCATTACCTTGGTGCGTAAGACTCGCTCCTTGCGGTCCAAGATTTTCACTGGTAGCTCTTCATATAAGATGTCCTCTCGAATGGATATGGTCTGCCAATCGGTGATGCAAGATGGATCGGGATGGCACTTCCAAAGCATTGACACATGAAACACGTCATGCACTTGAGACAAGTCGAGTGGTAGAAGTAGTCTATACGCATCTTCCCCAACTCTCTCTGTAATCTCGAACGGTCCCACGTATCTAGGAGATAACTTGCCCTTCTTGCCGAATCTAAACACTCCTCTCATCGATGATACCTTCAGGAATACCCAGTCTCCCACTACAAACTCTATCTTCCTCCTTCTACTATCGACATAGTTTTTCTGTTTACTCTAAGTTGTAAGAAGTGTTTCTTTGATAACCTTTATCTTATATGTCGTCTCTTGGATCATGTTCGGTCCTATGCCCATGGATTCTCCTCCTTCGATCCAACACAACGGTGATCTACACGGTCTTCCGTACAAGGCTTCGGATGGTGCCATGCCAATGCTGGTCTAACAACTATTATTGTACGAGAACTCCACTAGTGACAAGTGCTTGTCCCAGCTCCCTTTAAAATCTATAATACGCCCTCAGCATATCTTCAAGTACTCGGTTGACTCTCTTAGTCTGACCGTTGGCCTGGGGATGGTAGGCGGTACTGTAGTTTAGTCCAGTTCCCATCGCTCTCTGTAAGCTTTTCCAAAACCGGAATAAGAAATGTGAATCTCTGTCGGAGATGATCGCGACCGGTACGTCGTGTAGTCTCACGATTGCCTTCAAATACAACTTAGCTAAGTCTTCGATAGTTGCAGGTTCATGAGTCAGAATAAAGTGTGCTAATTTGGTGAGGTGGTCGACCATTACCAAGAGCATGTCGTTGTTGTGTCTGGTCTGTGGTAATCCCAACACGAAATCCATGGAAATGTGTTCCCATTTCCACTCTCCTATCGGTAATGGTTGAAGTGTGCTATCTAGTTTCTGGTGCTCCACCTTCACCTGTTGACATACCACACAGTGTGCTACAAACTTGACGATATCCACCTTCATTTTATTCCATCAGTAGTACCTCCAGAGATCTTTATACATCTTGGTGTTGCCCAGATGAATAGAGTAACGTGATCTGTGAGATTCCTTCAGGATCTCATTTTTCAATTTGTCTTCTTCTAGCATACACAGTCTGCCTTGCATTCTGACACTCCCATCTTCTTCACAGTTCCAGTTGGGTTTCTGATCATCACTTGCCAACTTCTGTAACCATCCGTCTTTCATCTGTGCTTCTATAACTCTTTCTTTCCAGTTTGGCTTAATGATAAGTGTAAACTGCCTCGCCTAAGCTCCCTGGACATCAATCTTGACTCCAACGTCTGATAGTGCCTCCAGTAGTTTCCATTCTTGGACTAACAGATGTGTCACAAGACTCCTCGGCTTCCTGCTCAAAGCATCAACTACTACGTTGGCCTTGCTGGGGTGGTACTGAAGAGAAAAGTTGTAATCATGCACTAGTTCCAACCACCATCATTGTCTCATGTTAAGTTATTTCTGTGATAATATATATTTCAGACTCTTATTATCTGAGAACATCTCAAACGTCTCTCCGTAGAGATGGTGCCTCCAGATCTTGAGAGCAAAAACCACAGTTACTAGCTCCAAGTTGTGCATTGGATAGTTCTTCTCGTGAATCTTCAACTGCCTAGAAGCATAAGCAATCACCTTTCGCTCATGCATGAGTACACATCCTAATCCCAAAAGTGATGCATCTACGAAGATCTCGAGTGAAACTCTGTTCTTTGGAAGTGTTAGAACTGGTGCAGTCGTCAACCTTTTTGTTAGCTCTTGGAATGCCTTCTCACACTCATCCATCCACAGATATTGCTCGTCCTTCCTTGTCAACCAAGTGAGAGGAACGAAAACATGAGAAAATCTTCTATAAATCTTCGGTAGTACCCGACTAATCCCAAAAAGTTGAGAATTTCTGTCACTTTCTTCGGTCTTTCCCAATCTGACACTGCTTCCCCTTTAGATGGGTCCATAGAGATTCCTTGCCTAGACACTACGTGTCCTAGGAATTTCACTTCTTCCTCCCAAAACTCACATTTCTCAAACTTGGCATAAAGTTGATTGTGTTCAAGAGATTGCAGAGTGATTCTAAGATGGTCTTCATGTTCCTCTTGAGTCTTGGAGTACATGAGAAGATCGTCCACAAAAACTACTACAAATAGATCAAGATAGGGTTTGAAAATAAGATGCATCAGGTCCATAAATGCGGCTGGTATGTTCGTCAATCCAAATGACACGACGACAAACTCAAAATGTCCATAATGGGTTCAGAATGCTGATTTCGGTATGTATTTGCCTTTGATTCGAAGTTGATGGCATCCTGTCCTGAGGTAGATCTGATAGAAGTACTTGGCTCCCTTCAACTGGTCGAATAGATCTTCAATCCTTGGTAATGGATAATTGTTCTTTACGGTGACTTGGTTCAGCTGGCGGTAGTCAATGCATTTTCTCATGAATCTATCCTTCTTCTTCACGAACAGAACTGGGGCTCCCCACGACGATGAACTAGGGCGAATAAATCCCAGCCGAAGAAGTTCGTCTAACTGTTTCTTGAGCTTCCTCAACTCAGTAGGTGCCTTCCGGTAAGCAGGTAAGGCTATGGGGGTCACACCTTGCACAAAGTCTATTGAGAACTCAATCTCCCTTCGAGGTGGTAATCCGGGTATGTCTTGGAACACATTTCCAAATTGAAAAACCATTCGGATAGTCCCAAACCCTCGCTTCCCTTCCATCGACCACAATTCAAGCATTGCAAGCTGATCAGACACATTCGATCGAAGCCCCTTGGCTCTCACTTGTAGTCCTCCAGAAATAACAAAGGTGATAAACCTGTTATAACAGTCTATCTGCACCCTGTACTTAGTCAACTAGTCCATGCCTAGAATGACATCGTACCTCTCCATATCTAGTACTATCAAATCAACTGGTGTTGCAGTCTCTCCCATGAGAATGGAGCAAGATCTACACAAAGATGAGGAATCTCCCACTGAATTTTCTAGTACAAGACTAGGAATCAAGTTACTACTATTCAAACCCAAAACATTCATGAAGTTATGAGAAATAAATGAATGTGATGCTTCAGTGTTAAAAAATACATGTGCATTGGTCGAGAAAAGAGGTAGGGTACCTTCCAGCACTCCCCTCAGTGGGTTCTGATCCCTCACATCACCCTCCAATGGTACTACTTGTTGGGTGATAGCATGAAGACGACCATGTGGTGCTTGGTAGTCCCGTTATAGCTGTTGTTGCTGTTGTGGTGGCAGTTGACGTTGTGGAGTTACCGGCCTCGCTCCCCATTGCTAGTACGGTTTCTGTGGAGCTTGCCTATTCTGAGGTGGTGCTTTCCCTGCAAAAGTCTGAGCATAGTGCAGCCTAGTTTGGAAATTCAATGGTCTTGCTCCTTCGATCCCAGGCGGCAATCGGCATTGATTTTGTAGATGCCCTCATTGTTCACAATTATAACAAGCACGGTCCTCCAAAGGAACAGTATAAGATGCTTGGCGCCGTAAATTCGATGCCCCACCCTTCTCACCTCGTTGCTTCTTAGCTTGCCCCTGGCCTCCCTCGCCTTGTAGTCAGCTAGTCTGTTGTTTCTCCTTGCTCCTATCCTGCTTCTTTTGCTCCAAAACCTTCAAGTAATCAGTGTTGCTCTTCTCCACCTTCCGTTTAGTATTGACTTCGTCATGATATCATGCAAACACTTGATAATCCCTCTCAATCAGTTCTAGAATAAGAATGCTTTCTTCTCCTCCATGTCCACAATGTATGGTGCAAACTGTGACAACTCCGTGAATTTTGCCTCGTATTCGGCCACCGTCAAACTCCCTTACTCAAGTCACATGAATTCAATCTCTTTCTCCTTCCTAGCATTCTTTGAAAAATACTTCTCCAAAAATGTCACCTTAAACCTATCCTAGTAAATGTCCTCTTCTCCCAGTTCTTCTATTGTGGTCTTCCTCCACCTTCTTGCTTCTCTTTCCAACATAAAAATGTTCTCACACCCCAATGCTTGAAAAATATGCTCCAGCTGATCTAACTATTCTTGAGCTTTGAAAGGTTCAGCCATGCCTTTGAACATAGCTGGTCCTAGCCTCTTGAATCGCTGGAGAAGTTTGCTCGTCGTATTCTTGCGCTTCTAAGGCTTGATAAACCCATCCAAATGAGGATCTCTCTATTCGGCACTCGTAGAAGAACTAGCGAGCGCAATTCCCATTCTTCTCCTCCTAGCTATTCTGAAATTAAATGGCAGAGATAAGCCAATTAACTCAAGTAACATCAATCTCACTAGTTATCTCCAATAACATGCGCAAATAGACAATCACAACATAGTGCACACCACATCAACAATCACAATAAGATGACTAAGTCTCCCACATCATGTCATATCAGATCACTCTTCGTCCAAGTACTACTGGCATCACTGCACTAGGATTCTAAATAAACTTAGGCTCTGATACCACTCTAACACATCCTAAATCCTAAGGTATGCTCAATGGACTTATGGGCACAGTCTTGGATTTCGAGTGTGACTCTCACCCCCCCCCCTCCAACGCCCTACCAAGGGATGGCTCACATAACGACTACAACTACGGATTCATACCAATCAAGAGATTAACAGCGGAAGCTAAAACTATATAGCAAGAGTATATATATAATCAAGTCCCTGCATGACTACAACCACACATGCTAATAAAAGTATGCACGTGTCAACGACAAGTTCCCAAACGATAAAGAGATCCAACCTCAAGTTTAAAACTAAGTATCTCAACACTCAAAGTATTGGATTCTATGCTCCTCCACAACATATACAAAAAGGACTATGTACTAACAAAAATAATAATAGTTCTGTACAAGTCCTCTCCATGGCACCTCAGTACAGGCCTCCAAAGTCCCTCTTTCCCCCATCGAACTCACCTGAAATGTTAGAAACCAGAAAGGATTGAGCAACACGCCTAGTAAATACAATGTGGTAGTGATGTGTCACTTGATACGAATTCACCATAAGAATGTGTGCTATGCCATAATACAATGCAAGGTTAGTTGATTGGATGCAATGACATGAATGATTACTCCATCGGTTAACAAGACGACTACTACAAACACAGGCAATGCAATGTATGCCATTGATAATGTGATCACTGGATGTTCACACTTGATCCCCAACTGAGGCCACATGTATTGCACGAATTCCATGTACCAATTCTGGCCAAGTACTTTCAGTGGATTTTGTGAGTACAACACAGTTTTAGGGTTTCTCAACCCATCAAAATTCAAGTCCCACCATTATTTTTTATCGAGGGACAAACCCGGGGAACCAAACAGGACTCTCCCCCATGTCACATCACAGTTCACAACTACCAATCAAAATACTCACCATATAATATCATATACAAGAGTTGTCAGATATAGGGGTAGCTAGTTCCTCACCCATAAATCATTTTAGATTTACATAGTCCACTTAGGACTCCAGAGAAATTATCTCTCACTGGCAGCCATCACTGAGTCCAACATCCTCACATCATTCCTTTGGTCCTCCTTACGAGAATCCAAAGTTAGTCTGGTCATAGGGTCTCACACATGGACGCACAATGTATGAATGTCCTTTAATGCATGCCTTTGTCATTGAACTACATGTGATCTACAGAATATCCAAACCATCTGATGTGTCACATGTTTTGCATAACAGATTCCAATATGAATCAAGGAGAACGGGTGATAGAGTATGTAGCATGCGTACCCAAACTTAATTAATCTCAAGAAAGAACTGCAATCAAAAGGTCATTAGATGTAAGACAATTCAATCATGTTCTCACACATTCACTCATTGGATTCCTCAAACATAGATAGGTAACCCCTTCACACTCTCTTGCCTTTCAACCTCTCCAAAATATGCCAAATCACTCCCCGTCGTTGGACTAGTCGATGGACTGATACCCCTCCCTCGAGGAAATCTCAACACAGGTCTTTCCCTGTCGGTGTGCTCATTGGTGGACTGAACCCCCCCCCCCGACGGGATCTCCTCACACGGTCGATGACTACATCGATGCCCCTACGGGTCCCCCGATGAATCTATAGTTAATGGTCGGTGGCTTCGTCGGTGGATTGGTGGCCCCCCGACAGTGACTCTCCCTGTGTTTCTTAGCTTCAGTGGGCTCCGTCGATGGACCAGCGGGTCCCCCAACAGCACCCTCCAAAACTAGTCGATGGACCGACAAACAGCGCTCAAATTCTAGGTTTCTCCAATCAATCCCAAATTGATTCCAACTCAATTCCACTTAAAATATCAACTCAATAATGGTCTAGAATCAACAACTAAACAATCTAAATCATTATTGACAACTCAAACATAATCGAACATGCATTTGAAGGAAAGAACATTCTCAAACCTAAAATTAACATCAAGAAGAACATTAATCATGGTTCAAGCATGTAGATTCAAATTTAAATCATAGATTCTAACATGAGATCATAGAACACCATCAATCACACAAATTCATCATAGAAAACTCAAATCACTCACAATCATAAGCACACAATATACTTACCTTGCTGAGATGATCAACTTTAACTCTTGAGCTTCAAAATTTTGGAAATCTTCTATTGTTGTTAGCCTTCTTCCTCTTCTTCTCTTCCTTCATCTCTTCTCTCCGTCTCACAAAACACAAAGAAATTAGTGACAGCTTGAGGATCTTAAACCCTTCTAATCCCCAACTAAATCTCAGCCCTTAGATTCAACTTACATTAATTGAAAGGATCTCAACCCCTAAATAAGATATTTAAGTGAGAGAGATAGGGTGTGTTCTCATACAATTAACTTAATTGTTCTAACCAATAAGAGAGGTGAAGGCTTATAACTCATAACTCCCAATATTACTAGAAATTACAAATAAGCCCGAAACACAAACTAAAATTCCAGTTCGTTACAGTATGGTTGATTGGGCAGGAAAAAGTTTCCTAGAGGAGATGTAGGATTGATTTCATGGTTAGGCTTGGCCTAACACCCTTTGCATACATTGCATCATCTCATTCATCATAAGCGTTGCATCATACCTCATATTGCATTGCATTCTTGTTTGTGTGTGTTGTTCATCATTTGTGTGCTCATGGTACTCATTAGCATGAATTGCATTGATTGTGTTATTGTCGCATCCCTAACCTGAAAATCTCAATGGAGTCCCAAAATTTAAGTTGCAACTCTCACCCCATATCCCTATAGGAGTGGATAAGCAATACATTGCCAAATCATTGAATTAAATAAGATAATATATAAGATAAAGTTCTAAAAATAGTATTATTAAGATAATATCCATCACAATCTTCAAACAGAAAACAACGAAAATAAACAAAAAATAACTAGTCTCATGCTTCAAATTAATCCCTATTAACTACTAAAATTCAAACCTAAAAGTATTAAATTGTAGCAAATAAGCCCTACTACAAGTTCTACTAAAATCATTAGACAAATTCTTATTATAACTAAGATCTCCATCATATCCTTGTCCTCCATCTTGATGGTCACGGTCCTTTTATCCCTCATCTATAGGTCCTGAAATATGTTGCGCTCGAAAGCTTAAGCTACAATAGCTTTGTAAGTAAACAAGTCTAACAATATTTAAGATTAAAGTAGGGAAAATGCCACTCTTCAATGGTATTTCATTGATAAAAATAGAATAGTTAGTATATAAAATAATGATATGAACAATGAATCTGATACAATATGATATAATGTGCAATGCAATATAAAGGCTCAATTATTAATGCATGTTGTGCACCTAGCAAGTATAATCACCACGCGTGATCTAAGACAAACAATCTAATATGCAATATATATGCTGTTTAGTATTTGAATAAAGTAAGTTCCCACAGGATCAATCGTTCTTTGAACAAGATGTCTTCTTGAACCATTCTCCCCATACAGGGACACTTTCAAAGATAAGATATTCTATGTGCACAACATAGTTTTAAGGGGCTTCGACCTAGAGGGCACAATTCCCCCACTTATATTTTATCAAGGGGAAATATCCAAGGTATCACAAAAGTGAAAGCTCTTAGGGAATCATACTTATTAGAATAACCAACAAATTTTCACTCCTTCAATTGTCAATAGGATAACTAGTTGGAATATTGGGATAGCTTGTCCCTCAACACATAAAAATATAAAATCCTCACCCATTATGATTTCCAGATCTAACACTCTCATGATTATCATGAATTCCAGATGTATGGATTCATGTCAAGGGTAAGGCATTCAGACCAAATCCAAGGTCATGAAGTTAAGAAGTCCAATGTTGTGCAAGTGAGAATGTGCATATTAACTAATCAATCAAAACATGTGTACAAGGTGTAATATGAACTAATTATCATGATAGCAATGAGTTTACAAGCAATATGAAATCAATCAAGATATCACAGGTTCAATGAAAGTTAGTAATTCATCAAAAACATCTCATAAATACAATTAGATCATATATTTCAAATTTTAACATCATAAATCACCACAATTAGTCAAAACATAGATGCACGCCAAAATTCAAATCAAACGAACCATTATTGTAATTCACAGTATGCCGAAGGTCTCCCCTTGGTCTACCGAGTGGTCTGTCGAGTTGGTCCGGTAGCCTCTTCAACAAGCCGAGCAGGCTGTTGAGCTCCCCATTGGGTTTTAGGCCATTTCCTATGGTCTTTTGCATATGCTCGGCATGGTCTTCGGCATTCCAAGTTCCCCTTCGGTAGCATTTCCGGAGACCTAAAATTTCTCTCAGTGGCACTCGACACACTCTTCAGCATGCCAAGTTGCCTTCGGCAACTCGTCCAGAGACCAAAAACTTAACAAAATATAGGCTCGGTAGGGTTTCGGCAAGCCGAGCAAGTTGCCGAAGCCTCCTGGGAGTGTTCAATACACTTCTCGAAAAGCTGAGCAGTCTGTTGAACCTCGCGAACTCCACCAAAACTTCTATTTTTGCTTCTATAAGACCTTTTAACGTAAAACATAATCAAGTGACTTTATATAATATGTAATTCCGCACAAAACCCTTTCATAATACTTCACAAAACATAACGTGAATCAAACTTACCATATCCTAGCATTAAAACTCAGAAAATTAGTTAAAAACCCATTAATATAGCATATTGATACTTCATACTCAAAGAACATAGCTTTGTACTCCTAAGTAAATCAAAAATAGATTTTTACTTGAATACTTACCATGATTTGATGATTGGTGTTGAGAATTCACACCATCTTCCTCTTCATCTTCTTTTTCATCTTCTTCTTCTCCAAGCGATGAATCCATCTCCAAAGGCCTTGTGTTTATATAGGCACTCAGGAACTCTAGAATTAAAAACTCTAGAAACTCTAATCTCTACCCTTAGATTAGTTTATTTGAATCTCAACCCTTAGATTAATATTTCAGCCTTAATTGGTTTCTTTCTAATTTTATTTTTTTCTAATTCTTGTTTAAGAATCCTAGCTTAGTTACTATTCTAGTTTGTAAAGAATTGTTAATAATTGCTTGTTTTTAAATCTCAGCCATTAATTGAATATTGAAAGTTTCTACAAGATCCTGGCCACATGTTATAACTTAGGATGTTATGATTGTGTGTGTTGTACATAGTTTCCTATTTGTAAAACCCACCAATCACAATCGGTCAAAAGTCAAACATGACGGCTGTTTACTAAACTTTTAAATTAACCCTCCTAAAGAAAATTTCATCCTTAAAATCCGCTTACCTCAATCGAATACTTGTGGGTACTTCTCCCGAATGTCAACTTCAAGATCACATGTTGCTTCTGAAGTTCTGTGAATATTCCATAGAACCTTCACCTTTGTTATTACCTTGTTGCATAGATCTTGTTCCTTCCGATCCAAAATCTCTACAGGCTTCTCTTCATATGTTGCATTATCTTTGATTGTGATTGTTTGCCAATCAATCACACTTGTTGGATCTGTATGGTACTTCCTTAGAATAGAGACATATAATACATCATGCACTAAGTCTAAGCTAGACAGTAGTTGCAATCTGTAGGTCACTTCTCCAATCCTTTCCATAATCTCAAAGGCTCCAACAAATCGGCGGGCTAACATACCCTTCTTACCAAACTTAAATACTCCTTTGGTTGGTGAAACCTTAAGGAAAACCCAGTCTTCTACCATGAATTTCAGCTTCCTTCTTCTTAACTCAGCATACTTCTTTTGTCGGTGTTGAGTAGTAGCAAGTCGATCTCTAATGAGTCTGATCTTCTCCGTTGTTTCAGCAACTAATTCTGATCCTAGGGGAATGTGTACATTCTCCTCGATTAACACAATGGTGATCTGCAAGGTCTTCCATCCAGTGCTTTGAATGGTGCCATTCCGACGCTTGCTTGGTAGCTGGAGTTATAAGAGAACTCTACGAGTGGCAAGTGATCTTCCCAACTTCCCTTGAAGGAGAGAATGCATGCTCTTAGCAGGTCTTCAAATTCTTGATTAACTCTCTCCGTTTGGCCGTCGGTTTGAGGGTGGAATGCTATTGAAATTGAGTTGAGTCTCCAAAGCTTTATGCAAACTCCACCAAAATCTTGAAGTGAATTGAGAACCTCGATCTGAAACGATTGTGATGCGTACTCCGTGTAGTTAGATGATCTCCTTCACATACAATCTTGCCAATTTGTCCATGTTCATTGAAGTCCTCATCATAAATCATAGCACATCTTTGTTCTTCACTGTCACTTGGTTCAACTTTCGGTAGTCGATGCGTAGTTTAAGAGGTTTGTCTTTCTTCTTCAAGAACAGAACTGGTGCTCCCCGTGATGATGAACTCGGTTGTATGAATTTCAAGGCAAGCAACTCATCTAATTATGTTCTCAGCTCCGTCAATTCAGTAGGTGCCATACGGTAAGTTGGTAGTGCAATTGGATTCGCACCCGTTGTTTTAAGTTAATGCGAAATTCTACTTCTCTCTTCGGAGGCAATCCTAGTATGTCTTGGAATACACTTCCAAATTGGTAAACTGTTGGAATCAGTTACCATCCTCTCCTCTCATCTATAGCCCAAAAATCGAATCATGCGAAATGATTTAGCACTTCGGATTTAGACCCTCTAATCTTTACAGTTTTACCCTCCAATGATACAAAAGACACTATTCGGTTATGGCAACCTACTGGCACATGGTATGCAACTAGCCATTCCATACCCAAAATGTCACGAACCAAACCAGAAAATCTCAATTCTGAGATTTCAAGCTTAATTCATAACTCTCACCCCATATTGCTATGGGAGTGGATAGCAATGGTCAAAACATAAGCGAAAGAAATTTTCAGTTCTATTAAGATATAAGTAACATAAATATGAAATCAAATCTATTACAGATTAATAAAAGGAAGGTCTAATTCTAGTACAACTCTCCTTCTAAATCCAGGTTTTTATACCCATTCCAAGGCTCTCTCTCTTCATGACTAAGCTCCAAGACCTGAAAAGATATAAATCAACAAACATAAGCTAGAAAGCCAGGATAAGTAATCCTTCAATGCAAGGTATTTACTCATATCCCAATATTATGAGAAAATAACTAATAATAAATATAATGTGATAAGGATGGCATCTGTGCTTATTGTGATAAATAGTAAACAACAGAGATCACACAATTTATTGTTCTCTCCTATCCTCACTCGGTATAACATCAAAGGTCAACATCATAGTATCCACATGCCTAATTCTATATGGTAATTAGATCAAGTGTGTAATACACTTGATGCTCAAAATACTATCAACAGAGACCATGCAGTGCACAGTGCAAAGGGTGGTGTTTATGGTAATGTGAAATACGGTAAGTTCCCTCATGATCTTAATAAAACTATCCAGGATGTCCCACCAATGTGACTTCATCCCCCGTATTCACGGCTGAGAGATAGGATTATTCTATGTGTACAACATAGTTTTATGGGCTTTCAACCAAGGAGACACCTACCCCCCCCCCCCCCCACAACTTATTTTTTTTATCATGGGTAAAACTTCGAGGTTTTCACCAACGTGAGTAGGCCCTAAGGGAATCATACTTATTCACATTCCAACAGTAGGTATAATCATGATTCACTTTTTTTCCACACCGCACCAGTATGCCGATCCTTGGGAATCATCTTACCTCAAGTCTGCAAGGCATACCACAAAAGGGTTCTCGCTCAGCTTGGGTGAAAACACGTTTATGATTCACTCTTTTTCCAAGTCGCACCAATGCCGATCCTTAGGAATCATCTTACCACAAGTCTATGAGGCATACCACAAAAGGGTTCTCTCTCAGCTTGGGTGAAAACACATAGTCCACTCAAAGGACAACAAAGGTCAACAAGTCAAGTCATCTCATATGACAGCCTAAACCCAGGGGTATCACATGGGGTATTAGACTGAGTTATTACATCAAGATAGTCCATATGCAACTCATAGTATTCAGGTTCATTAATTAATGCAACACACAATGCTTCACAAACATATATTCAAACCATCAATCACATGGGCACAGTCTCATGATTCTACACTATGGGGCACCGTATTACCCAACATCGCATACTAAGCATAAATAAGCATAGAAACGTGAGAATTCTGATATAAATAGTGCAGGCGGAATATAAACTTCTGGTAAGCACTAACGAGGTGTAGCAGTGCACAACACCACACTATAAGTAAGCATATAATCATCAATCTAAATAAATGTGACAAGGCGAGTACAAGCAAGTTATAAACATAAGGCAACCACTGTAAGATGAAATAAAGCATCACACCACACTATAGGCAAGCATAATCATCTAAGCATAAACTATATGGCAATTATGAATGCATGACAGGTGTAAGGGTCATCATATGACAGTTGATAGGTTATTTAGGCAAGGAAATAAGGCAAATATTCACACATCATCCAAAATGAAAGGTATAGTATCACAATTACAATTCTCTGTGCCCAAACATGCATAAAATGAGGGTAGTGAGCTCAAGGAAGGATTTTGGGGTCACTTACACAAGTTTCCCAAGAATCTCATACTGCTTAGCTAATTCTAGAAAAGCTAACTTTCGGATTGGGGGGTCATATTTTGCATGGCAAGTCTACCAACACCAAAAATATGCTAAACATGTGTGGTTGATCATTCTATAGGTACCCATAGCTCAACCCTCAACATCAGACCAGGGGAAGCTCTCGACGACATCTCGGCTCGCCGAAAAAGGTGCCAAATGAGGTGGCACCTTGGGAACTGGTCCGAATGAATCTCATTAGACCAAAAGTGACATTGGTTCATCTCAAAATTTTGGGTTCGACGAGGTCTTCGGCTCGCCGAACAAGGTCTCGACAATAATTCTAGTAAGCTTGAAATGTCTCTTGAGATTCGGCGGACTCCTCGGCAAGCCGAGGAAGTCGCCAAATCACGAGTCAAGGTGATTCTAGGTGAAATTTGGTGGAGTGGTTGCTAACCATATAAGGGGGCTTTGAAAATGGTTTCTAGGCCAAGGGGATCAGTCTACACAGGGATCCACTGATTTCTCCCTAAATTTCAAACCCTAGAAACTAGAATCAAATGAATCGGTTCACATAGGATGTCTACAACGGATGGGCTCTCAAAAGTGTGGTATTTGATCCCTAAAACATTAAAACTAACTATCAAACTCATGGGGAAGGAAGAAGACAATCAAATTTGCTCTTCCCCCATGCACATTCCCCTCCTCTTCTCCTCCATGAGCTCCACAAGAATGATAAAGAGATGAGAAATGAAGTTACGAGACCTAGGTCTTCTTTTTAAAGGTTCTAAGTTCAAATTTGCAAATTATACTAGCTACAAGGGTACAATTGGGTTTCTAACTCTATTCTTACACAATTGATCACCAAATTAATTACTGAGGTTGTAAACACATTTAGGGGTCTCAAATAAATCTTCTAGGCTACCTAAATCAATTTTTATCTTGCTATTTGATATTATTTCCTAATTAACTGCTAAGTTCAGTTATTTGACCAATACTGCTTCTTAAGTCTATCTGGCTTACCTGATCAGTTTTAAATGACTTAAGGGTTTCTAACATGTTTTATAAGATTAAGGATATATGAACGTTAATCCTGATTTATTAGTGAAATTAAATTACTAATTACTAAATTACTATTTTACCCTATGATCTCAAGTCAAAGTTTTTAGGGATTATTCAGGTTCTCACATCCTACCCTCCTTAAAAGAATTTAGTCCTCGAAATTAATCTAAGGAGTCCTGAAACATTAAAAGGTTTGAAGTCAATAGCATGTGCTCAACACTCTAGCGACGCAAAAATAAAATAAGACAAGATTCGCTAACATCAAACAGTCACTACGAGAGGGAAACATTCAACCATCATACACTGGGAGGAAAGGCTGAAGCATGCATCCAAAGTATTCACCACAAGTAAAAGCAGAAATTACAAATTATCACACTAAAAAGAAAAGGCTAGTATAGGCCACTAAATAAAACATTCATACGTCAAAACAAGAAACCAAAATCTAACATACAATGTGAGAAGAAAACAGAAAGCATGCTGGAAGAAAATGACTAGTAGCTACACAATAAAATAAATGATGACATATGCAACACATAAAGTCGGATGATCCAATTTAAGGAAAATATGTAGTAAACTATTAGTATGGAAAACTTATGTATATTGAGAAAACATCGCGGTAAAAGATGGATAGCATATATGTGTAGATATTAATGATCTGTGTCGTGAAACAAGGAAATGCATATAATCACATAAATATATACAAACAAAAATGAAGTGTGCAGTTACCCATGTTGTTGAGAAGATGTATTGTGAACAACAGAATAAGTGAAAAGTTGGCAATTGAATGTAAATACAAAGATGCCAAGTGAAATGGTAATAGTAATTGTGAAGATAGAAACAAATTCAAAGTAAGTAAAAATAATTTAAGGGGAGTGCCCTTGGGAGGAGGAGAAGGTGGTCACCGAGGAGATCACTAAGAAGAGCAAAGGTAAAAACTTTAAAATTGCAATACTTATTAAAATATAAGAAGCAAAAATATCACATCAAACCATTCAAAAAAAAAGATTTAAAGATTGATTAGATGAACACTAAGATTCATCAGAACGTGGGTCTCGGTCCGGATCTGGCATGAATAGTGACTTCTCTAGACTTAGATCCAATAAGCATCTTGGTGTGATTATATAAAATGTTATATATGCATAATAAGAATAATGGTGATTAAATAATTACATATTATTATTCTCTTTGTTTAAATATAAATCTAATTCCTATCAAATTCTCAAATTTCTCAGTCCAATGCATTTGCAACTACATTGACCTTGAATTTTGAAAATTTGTTAGTATTAGAGTTCTAAGTCCTTTAAATAATTCAATCAAAAAAACATAAGCCTTATATTACCACATCCTTTAATAACATGACAATCCAGTATACTTAACAGAGACTTCATCCTAACAGCCCATCCCCAATTATTCATTCGGAGTCACTAGTTATGACGCACAAACAGCAAGCATCGTACCTTAAAATCTCATGTCCTATAGATATTTAATTCCCTTAACACCTTACAATACTAGTCTAGGGTCAACTTACAAAATCCTAACCAGAAGTCCTATGAAAATTCAAACACAGTTACTCAAGTCTTAGAAGAACTTAGGCTTTGATACCATTGTTTTCACAAACCAAACCAGAAAATCCGAATTCTGAGATTTCAAGTTTAATTTGTAACTCTCACCCCATATTGCTATGGGAGTGGATAACAATGGTCAAAATATAAGTGGAAGAAATTATCAGTTCTCGTAAGATATAAGTAACAGAAATATGAAATCAATCTATTACAGATTAATAAAAAAAAAAAAAGGTCTAATTCTAGTACAACTCTACTACTAAATCCAGGTTTCTATACCCATTCCCAGGCTCTCTCTTCATGACCAAGATCCAAGACATGAAAAGATATAAATCAACAA
>JAUPMG010307281.1:0-16459 GCA_031762675.1 Pachysandra terminalis
AAGAGGGTATGAGAAAGATGTGTTGTTTATAGATTAATGATGTTTGAAGATAAATAGAAAACTGCTATATGATTACAATAGAAAATAGAATTGTATAGTCCTTGAAGATGGAAATTTTGATCCATCTATATATTTTTTGTATTTGTTTCATATTTGTAAATGCATCCCCTTTGCGTTAGTAATCTAATGCACAAGATATCACTCCATTCCGAGAACAAATGAAGAAGATATGACCGGAACACTGAGGGAGTGTTGCAGCTAAAAACCCAGGCGTGATCGATCGAAAAAATGCAATCTCGATCGATCAAAAATGATGTAAATTGTAATTTTTGAAGGGTATTTGACCTATAAAGTGATAAATATGGTCAATTACGATTGTATATATATAAAGATGTAAAGTGTTATAAATGAGGATTAGAAAACCTAGAAACATGAAATCTTGCTTTGAGAAATATTATATAATTTTCTCTATATATATTAAAACGTATGAGCATGTGGAATTGATTTATCATGAATGTATCCAATTCTTGTATACATGAGTAAGCATGAGAATTTTAATTACTTTTATTGATCATATTTTGATATATATTGTGATCATGACGATGTTAATGCATTCATGTAGATTGAATGTGATAAGCATGCATTAATGGACATGCATGTAAAGAGTCCTTGTGAGGACTGAGACCACCCTTAATCCTTGTAGTCTATATAATGACTCGAGGAAGAAATGAGAATGAAATGGAAAAGAAAGTATATGGAAAGAGAAATTTGTATATCTCTATGGCATCCCGATGATTGGGATTATATGTGTATTAGATGTAAAGAAATAAGGGTGAGGGGCTCGCTACCCCAATATCCCAGAACATCTATATAGTACTATGAACTTGTAACCACTTGATATGTTGTGAATATGACTTGCTGCAGAGGGATTTGTGGATCACTGTTCTTGCCCTTGGCCACTATGGGAATTGTGGATCATTGTTCTTGCCCGGTTCTCAAACAAAAACAAACGTTGGACTTGAATTCCTAGGGGTTGAGAGTCCTTTAAAACCATGATGTACACATGGAATCAGTAGTTGTCTTAGGTCTATGTTGGAGATCGTGCATTAGAGGTTATTCCTAGTGTTTAAGGCTGCTTGCCGAGTCTGACGCGAGCACTCTACTACATAATTTGATCAAGTCATGCATTATTGCATTCATGTGATTGACAAGGCCATTGTGATTGGTCTTATATTATATGTTCATGTCATAGCATATAATGAACCTACCTGGCACTGAACATGGCATAGCATGCATGAACTTATGAGCATGTCATTGTTTCTTTATTTTTGCACATTATACTTGCTGAGCCGTGTAGCTCAAGCCTTTTTGCTCTAAATATTTTTAGGTGATTTAGATCCTCTTATTGAGGAACCTGATCGTGATTTTGATATTGATGATCGTGCTGGATCTCGTGGAGACCGTACATTCTGTTTACTTTGAGGGTTGGAGAGAGTCGACGTGACTTCTCCTTGTTGTTATAGAATATGTAATAGTTTTTATTTGTAGTTGTATTCCAGATACAAGTAGATATTTGGTTTACTTTATTATTTTTGGGCATCTCAGATGATGTGATGTTTTTGATTAACATCCTGATGCATGGGATGTATATATTCAGGTTTATGATCATGGTTATCTTCCGTTGCGTTGGTTTAGATGTTGATGTAACTTTAGTTCATCATTTTATGCTCTGTTATTTAGTTATGGTTGTACCACCCTCTTGGATGTTTTGGTGGTATTGGATTAATCATTGAGGGTGAGAGTCATAGCTTGGAATACTAGGCTATGCTCGTGTGTGTACACGTGTCATACCCTAGGAATTTGGGACATGACAGACTCCCCGGCAGGCACAGGAACTCAGGCCAGTGGGGCGTCAACTCCAGGTCTATCCACGACCGGGACCTAATCATCAGAAGAAAACAGTCAAGCACAGCCCAGAAGCGATATGCTTTATGGCAGGTTGACGAGGACGATTACCTTCTTTGGAGGCCTTGGGGCCTTTGCCGGTCCTTTCTCGGCCTTTTTCCCCTCCCGGGGCTTCGTGGGGGAATCCGGGAGGGTGACGACCTCGAGAGAAGCCGCCTTGGCAGCGGCTGGGACGCCTTTCCCCTGAAAGCAAGAAATCCAACCATGTTTAGAACAAGGCAGCTAAGCGCCACTAAATCACAAAGTGCAGTTTATCTTTGTAGAGGGCTTGGAGGCCTCGGGTGACCCCGCGTTACTCAGTTTCTGCCCATGGGAATGGGAGCCGGGTGGTGGGGGGATCGCCACTATGACAAGCTCTGGAGCGGCCTCATCCTTGTCTAGGGCCACGACCCCGGAAGCCCCCACCTTGGGGTCGACTGCAGCAGGAGCTGCTGTAGGATCGTAGATCCCGAAGCCAAGCCCGGGGTGGTCGACCTGGGGATTTTCCTTGGAAATCCCCTTGGACTCCCCGCCCTTCTTCAGCCTCGTATCTTGGGCGTCCACAGAAAGCACTGTCGGGACCAGGGGCAGCTCGTTGAAGATGGCAGCCTCTTTGAGCAATCGCCCCCACAGCTCCAGCCACGCGCCTGTGGCCCCTCCTTTCTTGCCTACCGGGGTTGTTTCCACCTCATCCCAGGTGTCCAGATGCTTCACCCCATCCGCCAGGGTGAACCTCTCACCAACCTCCCAGGGTTTGGGGACGGGAGAAATTTTCACTCGGGGAACCGCCTGGTCCAGCCTAAACTGGCTCGCCACCCGGTCCGGGTTGTAGGCCATGGGGCATGGAGTCAGCGCCTCATCCCCGCCAGGACATAGCCGTGGTGAATAATCACCAGGTATGCCTGCATCTTCTGGGGGAGCTCGTGCCACTCTGACACCGAGATGAGCTCCCCCCCCTTTGAAGTTGGCCCCCATGCTCTGCGCCACGCCCTTGATCTGCCAGGCGTACGGACAGAACTCAAATTCCATCTCCTGGTCCAGAATGAAGGAGATGCCCATGTCGGTTTTGGGGCGCTCCCCGGACCAGAAAGTCACCCGTGGGTAGGGGCCTTGGTCCCCTGCGACCTTTGAATCCTCCTGGACTTTGGCAGGGGCGTAGCTGGGGTAATGCTCTCAGAGGAACATTTGGAGGAAGCCCGCGTCCACCACTATCTCGATGACGCGTTCACCCCAGGCCCGGGGCTGGTATGCGGCCAGCAGATCCAGGCTCCTCAGGAACAGGGGAGCCAAGGGGATGGTCACGCCTTGTGCCAGCTTGATGGCTATCCGTAGCACGGCCTCGTTCACCTTGTCGTCAGGGAAGCTCGGCAGCACATAATGGGACAACCACAGCTTGATGAAGGCCTCAAGGGCCGCTGGGCTGTCCTTGCCCTCTCCGTTCACGACGTAAAGGGTCTTGACCTAGCAGTCGATGACCTCCTCCCGCAAGAAGTAGCGGATCCATCCTTGCTTGGTGCGCCTCTTACCCAGGGTGCCCACCACAACCCCGGTCTTGATCACCGGCCTTCTGCCAGCTTATCAGCACGGCCTCAATCGCTTTCTCCTTCTCAGAGAGCCGGATGTGTGCTGGGTTCTAATTCCCTAACACTGGCAAGATGGCCAGGACCTCCACATCCTCCAGGGTGGTGGTGATCTCCCCAAAGGCAGTAAGAAAGGCATGGGCGCGCGGGCTCTACCTCACCACCAGCTCCCATAGGCTGTCATTGTCGCGGGAGACATCGAGCAGTGATGCTCGGATCACGTCATGGATACCGGATTGTTTTAGCTTTTGGCTCCACTCTCAGTTGGCAAGCACCGACCGGCACCAACGCTCGTAGCCATTGAGAACGCCCAGATGGGACCTGAAACCAACAGAGGAGCAAGGATAGTCCCCCCTCGAGATCTGGAAATTGGGGACTTCCTTGAACACCTTACAGTTCTCTTCCAAATCCCCAGGAAATTCTGGGTAAGGGTTGCATAGAGCTCCTCCGCCCTTCAGAACTGGCGGAATCCACCATTGTGCTCCTGCCCAAAAATTCGAGGTTTTCCAGGGAGATTCGGGAGCAGCACCACTCCCGGAAACCTTGGTCTTCTTCTTCCCCAAACTCTTCATGGGCGCCATTACTTCAGAGAATATTGAAGGAAGAGGTTGCAGAAAGCTCTTGGAGGTTGAAGAAGATAAGTTGCAGTGAGTTTGAAGATGCGGGAAGGAGATGAACAGTAGGTAACCTGGACTCCAGTCTGTTCATCCCCTTTTAAACAAGAGAAATGATGAGGCTACACTGGGCCTGTCAAACAACGGCTTGGAGGGTACCCAGGCAGCGAAACGATAGCCCAACCCCGGCATGACACCTCAACCCACATTTAATGTTGCTTCTCCAGCAGGTTTGAGAAGGCCAGGAGACGGTTGCCTTTTTTCAATGGCTCCGCCGCTTGGCCAATCATAAGGGAGGTAAAGGCTGCAGTAGATCATTGCGCTGAGATTTGCGCTTATAACGCGTCTTGTCAGCACATTTTAAGCGCAGAGGGCTAATGATGACCCCATTTCTTGTAAATTCAAATTGAGCCAATGACTGCGTGCCACATAGCACTGACTGGGGAGCCGTATAGGCTAAGTCAAACACAGAGCTTTTCATAAGGCTGGGCTAACCCCCCTGCTGGATCCCGAGGCAAAGGGTAAACCCCTGGGACGGATATAAGGTAGACCCCTTTCAAAGGTCATGAGGTAGGTCTAGCCCCCTACCGGATCCCAAGACAAGGGTAAATCCCTGGGCCGGATAAGGTAGACCCCTTTCAAAAGTCATGAGTAGGGCTAACCCCCCTACCGGATCCTGAGGCAAGGGTAAATCCCTGGGCCGGATATAAGGTAGACCACTTTCAAATGTCACGATGTAGGGCTAACCCCCTATTAGTTTCTGAGGCAAGGGTAAATCCTTGGGCCGGATATAAGGTAGACCCCTTTCAAAGGTCATGAGGTAGGGCTAACCCCCCTACCAGATCCTGAGGCAAGTGGGCCGGATATAAGGTAGACCCCTTTCGAAAGTCATGAGGTAGGGCTAACCCCCCCTACCGGATCCTAAGGCAAGGGTAAATCCCTGGGCCGAATATAAGGTCGACCCCTTTCAAAAGTCATGAGGTCGGGCTAACCCCCGCCGGATCCCGAGGTAAGGGTAAAGCCCTTACCAAATATAAGGCAAACCCCTTTCAAAGGTCATGAGGCCGGCCCAACCCCCGCCGGATCCCGAGGTAAGGGTAAACTCTTTACCAGATATGAGACCCCTCTCAGGAAGGTTCGGATCTCCACCTTAAAACTAAGGGTGTTGTCCCCTCTCGCCAAAAGGAGGGGCGGTTTCCTGATGGTCCACTAAGTTAAAATGCCTGAGTATTGGAGAGATCGCTGCCTCATCCCGAGGCACGGATTGAAGGTTAAAACACCCGTAATTCAAACTCGGGTCTCCCGCTCCACGGTTCTCAATCATTGTATGACCTTTGGTCCAAGCAATTATTGCACGACCTTTGGTCCAAACAAGGAAATGAGGTGGGGAAAACCAAGAACCCCTTTTTTCACGAAAAAAGGGCCGACAGGTCAATCCCGTTGACGGCGGAAGCCCATAGGAGCGGCGCCTGGATTTGACTAATTTACGACCCGCCCGCAATCATTACCGTTTTAGACCAATCAGAAAAGGGGGAGGGGAAAATCAAGAAACCCTTTCAGGAAAAGGAGCCAGAGAAAACATCCCATCAGCCCGGGCGGACGATGGAAGTCCACTTAAGCAGCTAATGGGATTGGTTAAAGTTGCGGGCTACATTCTCAGTTTATCCCGCAGTAACAGGTGTCATCCTCGCCTTCGGCATGCTCGACACTTGTCACTCGGTGAGAGGGCTCGACTAGGGGTGGAAGGCTATAAAAGCCTTCACTCCCCAAGAGTAAAGGTAACTTTTGGAGAGGGGAAAAGTTTCAGAAGGCCCAAATCTCTGAAATAACCATTAGAGCTCTGCAACCTCTCTGACACTTTCCTGAGTTTCTTCTTCCCATCCCGGCCCTCGTCCTTTTTGTTAACACTCAACCCTTCAAGGAAACCTCACCCCGGAACGGCCACCCCATCGTTTAGGCCGGCGTGAGACAGGTAACTAGACCGGTTCAACCCAGGATTTGGTAAGCCTCTCAGGTGCCGACACCTATGCATTTTACTTCAGCTAAGTAAACTGGCTTAGGCTACCATTTTGGGGATTAACAATAGCACCAATAATCTAACTTTTAATAGGGTAAAATGCAAAAGGGCTCTAACTACTAACTTCCATTAATTAAAGGGAAGACATTGGTTATAGCTTGATTACATGGCTAATGTATCCAATTGGGCTAGGTTTTAGTCCAGAAAATCTACCAGGTACTTATCTTCTGTCCTATACACATATTTCTTTGTCAAGTATTCATCCTAGCTAAAACCAAATCTTTAATGAGTTGAATCCTTTGTCAAATTTTGTAATAGGTAAAATGCCTTTTAAGGACAGGTCAGTTAGTTCTAAATCATGGTAGTCAGAGTAACATAAGCACCAAATCAGAAGGCATTTGAGAAATCTTATCAAGTCTCCAAAACTAGCCAAGTATTTGAATGATTAGAATCACTAAAAATATCAATTTTGGGCCGCTGGTGTTGTATGGAAAGTCATCATTGACAGGCACCAATACCTGATCATGTATTCAGAAGACTTTGTAAAACAACAAAACGAGGCTCTTTAGGCAATAAGATCAGCTGGTTTCAGAAAAACCAAGCCTATTGAGGTAAAATTTACAAAGTAGGAGGTAGTAGTTACTTTCTAGTTAGTTGAAGACATTGTCCTCCTTTTCAACCATAAACTTCTATTACTCATGTGCTTCAAGGGCTCCATCAACTCTCCCTTGTGCAACTCATCAGCTGCATGCTTGACAAATAGCGGGTTTGTAAATCCTTTCGAAGCTGGAATTGTCGACGATGGACCACCACAGTAAGCTTCTTGACACATCCCAACGCTACTACATGTCCCGACTTCTAGAGGTGCTTTTGGCTTAGCCGCAGACTCCATACCTTCAGTGAGATACAAGTTATCCTCTCTTTGGCTGTTGCTTCTGCCAGAACTGCTGCTGCTTTCTACTGAAGAAGTGTCACTTAGTGTGTGAAAGAGAGTAACACTCTCTTTCTTAGTTCCTTGAAAAGAGTAGCTCTTTGTTCTCCCATCATACACTGGAAGAAGAGCCTGTGGCTGTGACCTAGCTACATCTCTTCCGAAACTGTAGGTTGTTGCAAGCTTCCTTGCTATGCTTTCCCTTTCTTTGACCAGATCTCCCAATCTTTCAAGCACTTCATTAGCGACAGCCTCCTCTGCTGCCTTTTGCTCAAGCTCCGTAACTTTCCTATCGAATAGTTTCTTTCTGTGACGGAGAGAACGCTGAAATGCAAATAAGGTGAGACAAAATCAGAGTAAATGGAACAATTTTGAAGTTCTTTGAGTTTTCGCACCCGTTTTTCTAGGAACTTTCCAAGGTCTTGACCGAGAAGTTTCTTCTTCCTCCAAAATATACAACAGAATCGTACAAAACTAGCTAGTAATATTAGAAGTGCAGATTCAAATAACAGGAACAGCAGTATTGCCTTTTCATTGCCTGCAAAAGAAATAGTGATGGAATTCATCTGTGTAAAACACATTTTTTTACTGAGTTATTTAAATAGAGATATAGTTCACCTGTATAAATGCTGAGGTGCTTGGGTCTTGCTTGGGAACAGCTAGAAGTAAGCTTCTGACCTGGTGGCATATAAATTAAATTTAGATAATCGAAAGGAAGAATAAATTAAATTTGGATAATCAAAAGGCATTTTTCTTTCATCCTATTTTATTTTATTTACCTGTTGTACGGCATTGCAGCGGGTTACCCATATCTGGATCAAAGATGATACTTTCAAGCGTTAGTTGTTTAGAAGTGTGTTGATACACTGTTGTCAGAACTTAGAATAACTAAAGATCAAAATATAATAAATAAATTTCTCATGTGCATGTATTAACTATTCCCTTTTTTTTAACTCCCTAAAATTCAGGACAATTGAAATTCTATAGAACAAGTGGTGTGTCAGAATGACCACAATAATGAACTTAAGACAAAATGTTTGTATATGAACAGGTCATTTTTAAGTCTCCACATAATATTGAAGACACACTTTATGGATTACCAACCCTGCATACATCAAACTAGTGGTCAAACCTGTACAAATAGACTAACATTTGATTACTAGTTCAATATATCAGCATCAATCTGGCCACCATACCAATGCAAAATGCATGGTAATGGGCCAGCTTTGTTTTCATACTTCACAGTTTGTTTGTTTGTAAAATCTCATACAATGTTGATAACATGATCATACAACATTGTTAATGCCAGTAATACAATGATGAAGCTACAAACAGTGGAAGATATTTAATCAATAGATATCATAAGGTAAGATGTGGATAGAAGAGAGTTCATCAAGAGAATCTCACTTGCTGCAGTGATAAAAGCAAGAAGAATCCTCTCATCCAATAAAAATTGATGTAGATCATTCTCGGATAACAACGAAGAGAATTGACCTGCATTAAGCCTCTGAAAGATATTAGCATGTGTATGAATAGGAATGGGCTTCTAGAGAAAAACGACTTTCACTACATCAAAACATTCAAACAAGATTGGTAGAAAATAAGGACTACCGGGATAGTTTCCAGTATAATAGATAACTCCAGTAGCTGGGACCAGCATGGTAAACACTACACGAACAGGATTCATTGCTGAGACGTAAGTGTATTCACCAATTGTGTGGCTGATCTTCCCCTCCATCTCCGTCTGAGAAATATAAACTGCATATCCAGAGCAATCAAGAAGTGGACTAACCTGAACCACTGAATCCAGTTTAGTTTCCTTTGGAAATTTCTTTAGAATCCCAGTTGGTGAAAATGAATACAGGAAACCATCCAATGAACCAATGGATAACCAACCTGTTATATCAGTCAAGTAACAGAAAGCTGAGCAGGGACTATTTGAAGTACCCAATCAACATAAGATAACTTTAGAACCAACTTTAAATGCATATTGGGCATCTATTTACCATTAGAATCAACAACAGGTGAGCAGTCTTGTGTGCTTAACGGGCCAATACTCTTTTTCCACAGAACAATTCCTGTAGAAACATCTAGTGCTAATATGAGATCCCTTACTGGTATAGTAACATAAAGTCGTCCATTGTTTCCAGGAGTGACTATTAGCATGTTGTCAAGTGCATTGAAATCGTGGATCCATTTGAATTGAGGACTTCGAACAGATAATGAATAGAGCTCTCCTTCTGTATTTGAGATCTGTAAACAAAAGGATAGGTACAGGTCTATAAGCCTACAATAAAGTGCCAGTTAAATAGATTGTAGAATTTAAAGGCAGAGACTTGTAGTCTTTAACAAGTTTTTAAGTTGTTAAAGTTCTTAAAAATGAAAAAACCAATGTTTCAACCAGCTTAGAAAGATGGCTGGTTCAACTGCTGGATCAAAGTGGGTCAATTTGGTTGACTGTGACTAATAATTTGTTTTTTAAAAAAGAGAACCGGTTCAACTGCTGGAATAACACAAAGTCAACTGGGTTTTCAATTCAGAATGAGAAGGGAGTTGACCCAACCTAGTTTTTGGAAAATCCTTTGTCGACCAGTTCAACTGGATGACGATATAGAATGGAACAACGTGGTGCTACAACCATGGCAATCAATTGGTGAACGCATAGGTGAAAATGAACTCATCAGAACTGCATGTATGAAGCATATCATTGTTTAATCTATATGATAATAGTGAACCATACACCAAGATACCTCCATATGATTACACATACCAAACCAAGTAAAAGAACAGAAACTATGGATGAGAAGACCTTACATAAATACTAGCTTCACACTGATCAATGACAGGAGTTGATGAAAAATAACAATCTGTGATGTTTTTCCTACAACCTTGACGATAACCAAATCGATAAAGCACAGGTCCCGCACTCCAGAGAAGTTGTCCGTGCAACATATATGCAAAGAGTCCCCGATTCTTGACATTAATATACAAACATGAACTCAATGTGCTTACTGAGAGCCCAATAATTTCACCTGATCCTCCTGTAGCTGATTCAGGACCAAAGAAAATTTCTGCTGCAGATTCAGAAGTTCCAATGTTTGAAGGCTTGATTTTAATTACTCTATTCTCTGCAATTAAATATATCTGCAACAGTTGGGTTTATATGAATCATCAACTAAAGAAAGTTGCATATACAAAAAACATATCTTCTACAAACATTACAAACAATGTAGTCATATAGGAGACAAACATTCAAGTAAAAGGTATTCTTCTGGGTACAAAATACAAGGTCTGTAATAAATTTTGTAAATGTTCATAATGTTGAATCCTTAAAATAAAAAAATAAAATAAAAGGTGTCTTCAGGCACAGTCAACCATTGTACCAAAACTAATCAAGGAAGGATATGTAAAGAAAATTTAGTACTAGTTCATTTTGATTATATTTCACATGCTTTGCGGCTCTAGAAAGTAGTCAAAACTTCCTCATTCTGTGCAACATTGACATGTTCCTAATTAATAAGCAAAATGAGTATCTGAGATTGATGATCTAAAAATGATAGAACGTAAACGGAGAGCAGTTTGTGCATGATTGTACAACAAGTCATTTATATATAAATCTTCGCAGTTTTGTCATTTCCCAGTTTTGTCATAGTCCAACGATATGATTATTGAGTCCTTAAAGAGTCCCTTAAAAAACAATGGATCAGCACTAAACTCTTATATTTAACGATGGTAAATAAGCCTATAAAAGAAAAAAGGAAGGTAGGATAATTAATGGAACCATGTCATTAGTCATGAACATCTGAAATGGATGCTTCATTCATATATCTCGAAACCATCGATTTCAAAGTGAGCACTGGATCTATTCATTTTCTTTTTTTTTTCTAGATATATATAGTATTCTTGAGAATCACAAATCATATTATATGAACTTTTGTTGTTGTTGTTTTTCTTCTTCTTCCATTTTTTTTAGACATTATCTTTCATCCAAATTACTTGTCATCTACTTATTCATAGGCCCCCATTTAAGACACCTTGAGTGTAAAGTCCACAATAATACATGTTTTTCCAAGAATATTTTATCAGGTAAGTTAATAAGGTTGTTTTGGCTGTTGGCCACATAAATGATATAATAACACACAAACAGCTCTATAACACAGAGTTTCAACAACCAAATGCTTGATAGTTGAACATCCTCTGATACTACAGAAGTGGATAACTGTGAGGATTTGAGAGACATGTAATCATGGAATCTGTATATTAGAAGTTTAAAGACAAAATGAGCAACTTCAAAACTGAAAAAGGGTAGAGGGAATAGAGATTCAAGCAGAATTAAGTAGCTCAAAATATTTTTCAAGTTCCCATCATTGTAGTAGACAATTTTATAAAATATAAATGTGTAGCTACCAGTATCAATATCAATAAAATTAAGACAGCTTACCATCCCTATATCATCACGAACTGGAGCTATATCCACCTGGCAAGTAAAATTGAGTGGGATTGTCCAAGCAATGGAACCGTTGCTTTCAAATGCAAATAGATTCTTTTCGGAACAAGCATAAATCCTCCCATCATCTCCAATAAGAGGTTTCGAAAGCCTATAAGCAGTCATTCTAACAGGTTCTTGAGCTGAAACAAAAATAAATTATCATTAGTTTTTTTCCACACACGCACACTAAGACCCAAGAAATCACTCTTAATACAAAAAATTGTGTTAAATAACTAAAAATCACGCTTTCAAACATTTATGGGATCTATTATAAAAATTCTGACAAAAAAAAAGGGATCTATTATAAAAATCAAAACTTGTGGTAGTAAACGCGACATGTTTTCATATTTTTTATGCCGGTTATCATTAGTTTCTGCAAAACACTTGTTGATTATCTGCTTAGATCCCCTGAATTTTCAACAATTGTTTCTTAGTTTCTATCAAATTGTTTCTGTCAAACTACTTGTTGATTCTCAGATTAGTTTCTATGAAACTATTATCTGCTAATGTTTTTCTTAGTTACATCAACTTTCTTAGTTTACTATATCTTCTTATACCCTCTGATTTTTTGACATTTATTTTTCTTTCTTTATTAAATTTCGCTATTTCTTAATTGTATTCATACTCTTGAAAGGCAGTTAAGCAGAATACCACTCCCTTCTCCAGTTCATGTTGTAGTTGAGGTTTTAAATTATTTCTTGAAACAATCCCAGTCTCCAAACACATTTAAAAAAAAAATAATAATAAATTTAAAAAAAAAAAAAACAGGATTTACTCTCAAAGTAGTTACCAAGTTAACTTGAATCATTTTTTTTTTATATTTATTTTTTGGTACCTTCTCAAAACCTAATGCATACTTATAGGCATCTACCCCAAGTCTGACCTCCTTTTACTTCGAGGAACTAATGATGAAGGAAGGAATCGACCCCCAACTCTGCTTGTGACAATACCGGGCTTTACTGCTTTAACAAGTTGGTACCTTCAAATGTGCTTAGATCTTGATAAAATTAGAATTTAGGTTTGTTGAAATACCCCACTATTTTAGCACAATTCATGAATGCTTGTAAATTTCAAAGTTCCAAGTGCACCTTTGAGCTTTGGGATTCCTTTCATCCTTTTGAAGGTTAAATGGTACCCATTTGTAACTTGTAGTATATGCCAACACTAAGCAAACAGCCTTCTTGCCACTTTAGTAAGAAATCCTAAACATTTTCAAATTGGTTCAGTTTTGCAAAACTCAAATACACCTCCTTCTATTTAAATCGGCAGCAGCTTATAAATTGAAGGAAAAAGGTCATACATGTTTGCATATGATGACTAGGTTAGCCTCATACAGGGAAAGACAGAATTGCATGAAAATTTCTCAGTTGGGTCTCTAGGTAACTAAACAAGAAAACTTGTTATAGAGACTAACCCAATTCTCAGATTACCTGAATTTCACTATAACAATCACCTCAGTATATGCAAGGTGAAAAAATAAAAAAAAAAAATTTCATGAGAGAGAGAGAGAGAGTACCAGCCAATAAGCGTGGAATTGCATGAAACTTCTGGAATTCCGGCGACAGGGAAACTGCGGGAGTTGCCGGAAGAAGAAAATGGAGGATTAGCAACAACTGAATTGGCATTATTGGGAAAATCCCAGAATCTGAATGTCGAAAATGGATACACTTTTACATACATTTTACTGGTACAAATCAAGCCCGTTTCAAAGCAGTTATTTTAACTGCTTCGGTTTCGGCCAGCACGTTGCCCAGTACCATGGTTTTTCATAACGGATGTTCCGGTCACTGCCGCCTTTTAGACTCTAATAAATTCTGAATATTTCAGTAATATACTTATATCTGTTAAATTTATGTGACTGCTGCTTTTGAGGATTTTCTTGAGTGGTACCCATCATTGATTGTTCTAATTTTGGGTTCCGTTTTTTTTAAGGACCTAAAAGGAATGTTTGGTGTTTGTAGGGGTGTCAACTTGTGCGGCCGGCCCATGGCTCGTTCAGCCTTAAATAACTTTTGGGCGGGTTGAACCTGTGTTTTTAGGACTTACGCCGAGTTTGGGTACATTTTAAGCCTGTACTATATTTTAGAAATCCTTTCCTTTCTTTTTTTCTATTGTAAGTTCACTTTCTTTTTTCTTCTACGGTCTAGACCAACAAAAAAAACGAGACGGTAAAATATCAAGTTTAATACGCCCTTTACCCAAAAAGATGAAGTAAAAAAATGGTCAATAAAACAAAAACGTCAAAAATATATTGATTAAATTGTTCGAGTTTAATACGGTGAGATACAAAAAAAAAAATGTGAATACCAATAAATTAAAGAAAATATTATAGTATTAGTCTAAAAACTAATTTATAATTCTAAATAATTTACATTCACTACTATAAGAAACTTTAATACTACCAATATTTATTTTAATGAAAATATAATGTAGTATTAAGGATTTTAAATTTTAAATTTAATAATAGAATAAAAAATAAAGCAATAGTTAAAGTCTATTTCTTTTTTCACCTCCTTATTAAAAGCCTTTATTATTATTATTTCATAGTAACTCTAGAGAGTTGGTAGACTTTGAAAAACAGTAGCACTAGATAAAAAAAATAACAAAAAAAAATAGATATATTTATTATTTTCATATCTAAAAAGGATTTGAAAAACAATAGCACTAGATAAAAAAAATAACAAAAAAAAAAAGATATATTTATTATTTTCATATCTAAGAGGGAAAGACGATAAGTATTTTTGAAAAGTTTTAAACTTAAAATGTATAAAAAGTGGTTAATACGTTTTTGTGAAAAATAGGCGTTTTTTTTTTTCTTTACAAAAAGTTGTTTAAGAATCAAAACGTGTTTTTTTGAAAAAAACGAAGTTTTAAACGGCATTTTGCTAACAATGGTCTCAAATCAGTTGGGGATCAAAACTACGACACTCATATATTTTTTATTTACTTTATTTTTAATTTTTATAATTATCTTATATACTTTATTTTTTTAAGATGAAAGAAACTGGAAGAACAATTTCTATGATTTCCCTATAAAAACCCTGCAAATCACTAATAGTAAACTGCATTATTACATTACAACCCACATACTGTTGATCCCCAAAACGGTATCCAAACAAGTTTACTTAGCGTAACTAAAATGCACAGGTGTCGGCACCTGAGAGGCTTACTAATTTCTGGGTTGAACCGATTCGTTTACCTGTCTCACATCGGCCTAAACCACGGGGTGGCGGTTCCGGGGTGAGGTTTCCCCAAAGGGGTGAGTGTTAACAGAAAGGTGAGGGCCGGGATTGGAGAAAGAGCCTCAAGAACATGTTAGAGAAGCTGCAAAGCTTTAATGGCTACCTCAGAGAGAGAGTTAAGTCCTCTTCTACTGTAAGTTTTTCCCCCTCTCCCTAAAAGTTTCCTTTACTCTTGGGGAGTGAAGGCTTTTATAGCCTTCCACCACTTGCAGAGCCCTCTTAGGGAGTGACAAGTGTCGCACATACCGGAGTTGTAGAGGACACTTGTCACTAGGAGAGAAGTCGGGAGGGCGGTCTACAGTTTAGCCAATCCCAGACGCCACCTACATGGATTTCTGCCACCCACTTGGGCCAATGGGATGGTTTCTCTGGCCACCATTCCTGAAAGGCTTTCTCGATTTCCCCCCCCCTCCCCTCTTCTTTTTCTATTTGGACCAAAAGTCGTGCAATGATTTGTTCGAACCGAAAGTCGTGCAATTATTGAGAGCAATCGGGTGGGAGACCCGAGTTTGAATCATGTATAAGTGTCAATCCCACAAGGTGTTTACCAGTCAAGAAAGCTTGGGGGCTGTCCCCCCGAGCTTAGGTCCTTTATAGACACCTGGCAGGCAAAGGTGGGGTCCCCGGGAATGGTTAGGCATGATTTCCCAAGGCGGGTTCCAAAGAGATCTGCCAATCGTGTTTAATTTGGGAATTCCAATGTCCGGTCATCCGGGTCTTGTCGCGATCTATCGAGATTGTGCCCCTAGGGCGGTCGATATGCTTGGGTTAATTTCAGCTTGGGCATTCCCTTCCAGCCCGTGCCTCAGACCATTCTTCAAAGGGGGGGTGGGGGTGGGGGTGGGGGTGGGGAGCACCATATCTGGAAAGGGGATTACACTTACCCTGGGATCCGGCGGGGTTTAGCCCGGCCTCACGACCTCTGAGAGGAGTCTACCTTATATCTGGTAAGCGGTTTACCCTTACCTCGGGATTCGGCAGGGGTTAGCGCGGCATGATGATTGAAGGGGGTGTACCTTCTATATAGTAGGGGGTTTACCCTTACCTCGGGATCCGACAGGGGGTTAGTCGGCTTCATTACTTTTGAAAGGGGTCTACCTTATATCTGGTAAAGGGTTTACCATTACCTCGGGATCCGGCGGGGGGTTAGCTCAGCCTCGTGACTTTTAAAACAGTCTACCTTATATGGTAAGGGGTTTACCCTCACCTCGAGATCGGGCAGGGGGTTAGCCCAGCCTCGTGACCTTTGAAAGGGGTCTACCTTATATCTGATAAGTGTTTACCCTTACCTCGGGAACCGGTGGGGGAGTTAGCTAGGCCTTGTGACCTTTGAAAGGGGTCTACCTTATATCTGGTAAGGGTTTACCCTTACCTTGGGATCCGGCGGGGGGTTAGCCCGGCCTCGTGACTTTTGAAAGGGGTCTAACTTATATCTGATAAGGGGTTTACCCTTACCTCAGGATCACAAAGCTTGAAGAGATTAAAGAGGGAGCTTGCTAAAGAGGGGAGCAGATTCAAGCTCTTGTGCTCAAGGAAGACCTAGCCAAAGGAAATTTCTACAAAAGGGTAAGTGAAGACACTTACTTAAGAGAAATTCAGTTTCTTTGTGTGATCTCCATGAATATAGTGTGATAATCCTAAT
>JAUPMG010307292.1:0-16458 GCA_031762675.1 Pachysandra terminalis
GAGATACTTTTGGTTTTGAGACTACATGACTTACTTTATTTTATTTTAGTTTATTTGGTTTGACCCTATGGAGGGCGAAAATTGTAATAGAATTTATTATAATTTCTTTATTTTATTTGTGGGTAGATAGCTCAATATGCTTAGTTGGGCTATGGTTTTAATTCTGATAGATTTCTGCTGGTATTTGTTGAGACTCTGATTCATCCAGGTAAGGGTTGATATTGTGACTGTTTATCCGTATCCACATGGTGGGTCCGAAGGTCAGTTCCTTCGAATCCTCGAGATCCGATATCATAGATTTGGGGTGGGACAGTTGCACTCATGAACTTTAATTTATTGCAAAGTGTATGCCATTGTACGATCATCTTGCATAGGTACAATACCTAAGCTTTGCAAGGATGCGGCAGTGTAAATCTCCATCTTCAGTCCAGCGACAGGTACAACTAATATTGGTGCTGAAGTCAATCTCCTTTTAATCTCACATTTCTCCCAAACGAACACCACTTCTTTCCTTGTCAAGCGGGTCAATGGTGCTGCAATAGTGGAGAATCCTCGATGAACCTCCTATAGTAGCTGCGAGACAAAGGAAACTCCAAATGTCTGCTGCGTTCTTCGGTCGCTCCCAACTGAGAACTGCCTCAACCTTTGTCGGATCCACGAAGATGCCACTCCTGGATACTACGTGACGAAGGAATCTCACATCCCCTCTCCAAAAATAGCATTTCTTCAACTTAGTATACAACTGGTGATCATAAAACGTTTGTAATACGATCCGCAGGTGTTGTTCATCCTCCTTCTTAGACCTTGAGTAAATCAGAATGTCATCCACGAAGATGACTACAAACTGATATGGAAAATGGCCTAAAAACTCTATGCATTAAGTCCATGAAAGCTGCCGACGCATTCATTAACCCAAATGGCATTACTACAAATCCATAATGCCTGTATCGAGTACGAAAGGCCGTCTTCTGAATATCCTCCTCTCGAATCCGCAACTGGTGGTATCTCGATCTCCAGTGAATCTTTGGAAAATACTGAGCTCCTCTCAACTGGTCAAATAGGCCGTTGATCCTCGGTAATGGGTACTTGTTCTTCACAATCACCCGGTTCAGCTGTCTGTAGTCGATGCAAAGTCGAAGTGATCCGTCCTTCTTTTTCACGAATATTACAGGCGCATCCCAAGTAGAAGTACTTGGTCTGATGAAGCCTAGTGCACTCAATGCATCTAACTGCTCTTTCAACTTGCCTAATTCAATAGGAGCCATCCGATTAGTCGCAAGTGAAAATGGTGTAGAGCCAGGCATAAGCTCAATACAGAAGTGTACCTCCTTTAAAGGTGGTAACCTTGGAATATCTTCGAAAACTAGGCCGAAATCTCGAACAGTGGGAATATCCTCTAAGGATAGTTTCTGATCCCCATCTGCAATAAAAAGAAATTCAGACTGATAGGTATCCTTTTCCGTCCCAAGGAATGTCATACGTCGTCTTTCTGGAAGATCGAATACGACTGTCTTCTCGAAGCAATGCAACTTGCCATAATAAGCAGAGAGCCAATCCATACCGAGTATCACTTCGAAATCAGCCATGTCAAGCACTACCAGGTTAAAGTCCCTGACTCTTATCATGCTAGCACGACATACTTGGTGTAGAGTAGTGGTTCCTCCAACTGGGTTAGCAATACATAAAGGGTTCTCTAGATTACTAGGTTATAAACCCATGAATAACATGCAACTACTAGAGATAAACAAACGAATGTGATGCACCCAAATCAAATAAGACATGAGCTGGGGTATGGAATAAAGTGATGGTACCTTCTACCACTGCGTTGGTAGCTTGGTCGTCTCGAGGAATCTCTATGTTAGTCAAGGCATTAGCTCTGCCCTTCTAAGTTGGTCTAGGTGGCACTGGTTTACTGTCTCTCCTCGAAACTCGACGATTGTACTGAAGATGTCCTTCCTTGCCACAGTTGAAGCATACTTTGCATTTGAACTGCTGGTCTTGAGGTGGTTGTGGCTGCTTCTGAGCATCACGTGTCACAGAAACTGCTAACACTGTGTCAACTGGTGGTGTCCTAGCTGGCTTCCCATCACGTCGCTGACGTCGATCGTGGTTCTTCTGATATGGCTGGTACCGTCCTTTTTCTTGCTTGGATTGATATCGTTGTACGTAAGCTCTTTCCATGTCTCGCTCCACGTGTCTGGCGCACTCGAGAACCTTGGCATAAGTCTTGACACGACTTTAGAACGTATGGCCGGTTGCAGGCCCTCTTCAAACTTTGCAACTTTATCTGCCTCCCTCGCTATCGTGTGAGGTGCGTACCTCGACATCATAGCGAACCTCATCTCGTACTGGCCCACATAGTGTGTAACTTGTTCCAGTCGCATGAAATTCGACGCCATCTGCCTTTGATAATTGTTAGGTATGTAGTTACCCTAGAATTGGGTCTTGAATTGCTCTCATGTCAAGACTGTAGTCAAATTCCGTTCCACCATGTCCCACCAGTGGAGTGCTTCACCCTTTAACATGAAAGTGGCCAAAGTCACTCACTAGTCATCTGGACATCCCATGGTCCAGAAGACCCTCTCGACGTCTAACAGCCAATCTTGAGCAAGATGTGGTTCTCCTAAGCCTTCGAACGTAAGTGGAGTAAGCTTTTTAAACTTCTCCAGTAGTGGTAGTAGTAGCTCTTCTCCTACCAGCTGTCTATACTCCAAGGTAAACAATGAATCTACGAGTCTCTACCTAGTGTTCGAATAGTAAACAAGAAGTCACATCAATACAATCAAGCATGTTGTCAAACAACACACAATTCCTAGGTGTATTTCTATGTTCCTCCATCATAGATTTAGATTTCTATGTGATACTTATGTTCTCTAGTCTTCTAACATCCTTAATTTTGAACAAACCTATTGTTCTTATAGGCAAGCCTTGAGCTTAAGCTTTGATACCAATCTGTCACACTCCCGAATCCGTAACACAATTCCCTATGCGGGACTGTACGAATCTCGAAGTGCAACCTTCGAGCTGAAACGCGGATTGCCATATCGAAACAAGTAATAAAAGTAACTGACTACCTTTATTGTTCAGAATATGCGGAAGCTAAAATAAAACATAAATAATCCATATAACAGTCTATGACTTTAGCTGAGGCATGATCCCCAAAAGAGTATAAGGTTACCTAATGCTATTACAACACAATTCACCAAAAATCCCTAATCAAGATAATGCAAATAACAGTAAAATATGCTGCAACAAGCAATCCAATCCAATTCAAGTCCTAGTCCATAGCAAAGTAATCCTAGTCTATCATCCTTCTCATCCTGCAACAGGAGAAGTTGCGTGAGCTTTGAATGCCCAGTAAGTCAATCAAAGAGTTATCCATCCATTGATGATATCAATGTAGACAATGTCAAGTCATGAGTGCAATTATGATGAGTTTAATGATGATATGAGATGAAATGAATGATGAATGCAGATGCTTTAGATGAATGCTCAAACAAGGAATCCAATGATGATATGCAAATGAATGCGTTAGAATAATATAGCCTGTTAAGTGCCCCTTAACTTCACAAAGCAAATATAAAACCCAAATTTCGGGCATAGGCCACTAGGAAGATGTCCCCTCTTCGTTCAGGGCACTAATCCATGGCAGAAGGTCACCATTGTGCTAATTTAGAGTAGATGCTACTCTTGAAATTTCAAACCCAATGCTATCTTAAGAGTGTACAATTATTCAAGGTATTCCAACCCGCATAGGAGCTCGCAAGCATCCTATCCTTGTTTAAGTGGGGATTTCAACCCACAAGGTATATAGTCAACCCATAGGAATTCTAAATAGGAAACCCTTTATTTCCCACCTCCAGGGCTTTCTTAACACTCTACATCAGCCTAATATGCATGCAACAGATTATAAAAAATTATCAAATAAATTCATATCCAATCTCCAATTCAATTTCAATTACTTTCAAGTCCAAAGGTGAATGATGGGTACCAATCTATCATGGAACTCCAAGACGATTCCTAAGATCTATCTTGAGTCATAAAATTCAACTACTAAGCCAATAGTACGAGTCCACATCAATTCCTAATCAAATACCAAACCTATAAGTCACTGTGTGCATCTGGGTGTTCCATCGATACCCTCACCAGTGTATCGGTGGGTGCCAATGGGCCCTTTTTGCCCTAAAAATAAGGCCCTGTCAGTACCCTCACTGATGTGCCGGTGGGTACCGACGGTCTATTCTTTGCAGGGTGTCATCGGTACCCTCATCGGTGTACTGGTGGGTGCCGATGCCCTGATTTTGCTTATAAAAGTTCCCCTATCGGTACCCTTGTCGGTGTACCGGTGGGTGCCAACGAGGTATGATCTGTGGATTTTCATCCCTTTGATCCCCAAATCACTTTTGGTCAATTCTAATGGTCTCAAATCCCTAGGTTTCCATTTTAGAACATATTAGAACTTACCCAAATCTATTTCTAATATATTAAACAAGATTTCATGCAAATCAGTCATCAAACACAATTAAACACTCAAAAATATGAATATGATCACATGAACTCATAAAGGAACTATAAAGTAAGATTTAAGTTACCTGATCTGATCTTAGAGATTCAGATATCACCATATTCTTTTTTTCTTCCTCCTTTAATCTCTTCCTTTGGCACTGCAACAATGGATCTAGGGTTTAGTTTCCAATTTGAACCTCTCTCTCTCTCTCTCTCTCTCTCTCTCTCTCTCTCTCTCCTCTTTTCTCTCTCTCTCAATCTCTCCAGTTATGATTCCAACGTCCTAGATATAGGGAAGGAAGGGAATATATATTTATTTCCTTTCTCTCCTCAAGCTAATCCAACTCTAATCCCCACGTAGCCTTGTACGTGAAGAGTTAGAATTCAACTTCTAAAATAACTAATATTACCCCATTTAGATTGTAATTACACTAGGGTCCCAAAATAATAACTTTAATTATTAAAATAACCCTCTATTAGAAAGTTAAAGAACCTTTCTAATAGAGGATTTAGCTCACTACACATATATTCAACTTCTCAACAATCTAACATTCTAAAAAATGGTCTTCTACATTATTCTACTACAGTTTCATACAATATGGGTTATACATGTAAATCAACACCATTAATCCATAATCTAAGCATGATTTCTAAAATTTCATAGTAGATTCTGTCATTCACACTCATATTTTTGAGATTTGATCCATCCAAATAAGGGAAATCCCTTATCAATTAATCTTCGAAAGTATAAGAGTACTTACAAAGCAAATGTGTAGAAAACCGGTTGTAGAGCTCCACTCCCTTTGATGATTCTTCAGAAATTCTTCCTTCTTCCTTTTCTTCTCTTCTTCTTCTTTCCTTTCTCAGCCAAAAGTTACAATAGAGTGCTTTAGGGTTTCTATTAGTGAAAGTTAGGTCATCTAATCCGTAGCCCAATCTCAGCCCTTGATTCACATTATTTCTTATAAGAATGGATCTTAACCTTTAATCAGTTTTTAAAGTGAAAATGATTAGGTGTATGTACATATTAGTCAAACTATGTCCTTCTTTTTCTTTCTTTTCTTCCCTTCTTTCCTTTCCTTCCCTCTTTATACCCAATTGGAAAGCTTATTTACTATTTCTTATTAACCCTCTCAAGTATTACAACTCAAGTTCTAAATTTATGAAAATTACAACTTAGTCTTTATTACTTATTTAAAATTACAGTTCATTACAACTACCACCACCACCACGACGAATAAGTGTGGTGGAGGTGGTGGGGTGGAGAAAGGCATGCACACTACTAAGTGTGCAAGGATGCATCAACAAATACCTTGCTGTAACAACTCGAAATTCAATTAGAGATTAATTAGGATTAGTAGCCTAATTAACCTACTAGTCATTTAGTTTCGAGACCAACTGAACCCTGATGGGATCATGTATACATTATGATTTATCATGGTGGGAACATGTGAACAATTGTTATGATGTGATATGACTATATGTGTGATTTTCAAGTGTAATGGGATTACAATGTTTTATGTGATATACATATGTAGATATGAAAAATGGTACGGGTAGATAGCCCAATAACAGACCGCCACGTGTCAAGACTATGACCAACACATAGCAAGATCCCCACTGATACCCGTGGGTATAACCCTCGGAAACTTTCTAAGGAAGAACCCTGGCCGGTTCAAGGAATATACGACCAAGACATAGATATAGAAAGAAGGGAGTGCGCTACCGTGATGACCATTTTTATTACATAAATCATAAGATAATCAATACTTACAATGAATATGCAATGAAGCTAATATCAACAGGTACCCCACAACGGGATGCCAGACCCCTTTACAGAAGGATGCCGATGCAGAAATACTTCTCAAATCATACTCGAGGGTGCCCACCTGCGATGGGACAACCTCTTGGGTTCTTGAGAGTCCCACTTGTGATTAGACATCCTCTCAAGTCGTACTCAAAGGGTGCTCACCTGCGAAGAGACAACCCCTCGGGTTCTTAAGAGCTTTAGAGGTGGGCCTCACGTTCACCAAAGAGATGCATCTCGGTGAGCACGTCGATATGAATTTACACCTAAAGGGAGAGACAACCCTGGATGATGTAAGACGTCGACACGTTGATATGAATTTACACATGAGGGGCGAGACAGCCCTGGACAATGTAAGATGCCGACACATCGATATGAATTTACACCTCATGGGAAAGATAGCCCTGGAAGATGTAATACGTCGATATTATCCTCCTTCTAGAGCGATGATCGATGAAGTCATAGGCAATACTTGCTTCGTATAGAGCGATGCTTAATGACGTCATAGGTGACATTAACCTCCGTTTAGAGCGATGCTCGATGACGTCGTAGGCGACACTATCCTCCATCTAGAGCGATGCTCGGTGATGCTGTAGGCGATACTATCTTCCATCTAGAGTGATGCTCGATGACGTCGTAGGCGATACCATCCTCCATCTAGAACGATGCTCGATGACATCGTAGGAGATACTATCCTCCGTCTAGAGCAATGCTTGATGACGTAGTAGGCGACACTATCCTCTGTCTAGAGCGATGCTCGATGACGTCGTAGGCGAAACCTTCCTCCGTCTAGAGCGATGCTCGATGACCTAGTAGGCAATACATCCTCCGTCTAGAGAGAGTCTCAATGACATCGTAGGCAATACTACCTCCGTCTAGAGCAAAGCTCTAAGACGTAGAAGGAGACACTACCTACATCTAGAGCGAAACTTAAAGACATTGAAGGTGATACTACCTCCGCCTAGAGCAATGCTCAAGGAGGTAGAAGGTGATACATAGCCTCCGTCTAGAGGGAACCTCGATGATGTAGAAGGTCACACAGTCTCGAAAGTACCAAGGTTCGAGGACCTCAAAAATACTAAGATTTGTAGCCTCGATGGCGTCAAGACTAAACAGTCTTAATAATGCCAAGGCTAAACAGCTTTCATCACCCCGAATATTTACTGATCACCAATTCCCATATCAACGAGTTGTGAGGCTTGCCAACACTTGGCTATATTGGGGTTATAGTCGTGTCACGGTTTCTCAGTGGCAAACCTGTAATTATCCAAACGACTTGTGATTGGTCTACCTAACAAACTGGGGTACATAACGCGTACTACCCCAGGATAACGTTTTAACCACCGTCAGAAATGGTGGTTGGGAATTCTAACTGTGGTTAATTCCCTTCAAAAAGCTATAAATACTAGCTCATTTCCCTTATTCAAGGATGATGAAAAAGGGGATGAGAAATCACAAAAGAGAGAGACCTCTGAAGAAATGCCCAGATCTTGAACTACGTCTGACTTGATCCCTATTTGGGTACGTAAGTAGCCTGCAAAAGGTTCCGTCATAATCCCAATTAGAGCCCTAGGGGTTGGAGAATCTCTGGTTCGACCGGTGTTAGATGGTCCACTAGCTTCACTCTATAGTTCTTCTAGAGATGGGATACGGTCACTTATTGATTTGGGTTCCCGTTGATCACTAATTTCACTATTGGCGACTATTCACGAAACCCCACAAAACATCGCGACTCCGCTGGGGACTAGGTTTCCTACCTATTGATCACTATTAGAAGAATGGCAAGACAAAAAGGAAAAATGAAAGCCCTGGAGCAAATAGGAGCATCATATCTTCCTATTGAGGAGGAAAGATGTGACGTATATCTACTAGATGATCTGCAGGAGATGGAAGAAGAGCAGGATGTAGATTACTACTTGATGATCGTGATGATCAGATGGAGATGATGAGAATAAAGATGAATAAGATGGAGGAAGCACAAGCAAAGATGCTGGACCTATTACAGAGGATGATCACATGGGAGAGTCGCATCCCCACCCCACCAACGGAACCAACGGTGGAGAGAACACCACCTACAGTACCTGTGGTAACTCCTATAACCACTCCAGTAAGTGCGCCTCAATTAGACTCTGTGAACAATAGTGGCTTCATGACTCTAGTGGAGATTGTGAGTCTCATGTAGAAGAAGAAGGAGAAGCCTTTTGAGTTTAGCATCGACACCAGACCTCCGTATTCGATGGCAATCATGAAGAATTCATATCTTGTAGGGTATGTAGTACCGTTCTTCATGCCACAATACACTAGACGATCCGGCAATGCGAAAGAACATGTGACCAAGTTCATCGGTGCTATGGGAGCATTTGCAAGTGATGATGAACAGAAGCTGAGGGAGTTCTCTCGATCTCTCACTGATTGTGCCTACACTTGGTATGGTAATATTTCTCATGAATCTATCCTTAATAAGGACGAGATGAAAGTAGCTTTCTTGTGAAAGTTCTTTATCGTGGACGAACGTTTGACCCTTATGGAATTAGGAAAGGAGAAGCAAAAGTCTAACAAAGAACTTGAGCCATATGTGAGGCGATTCAGCAACTAATTACCACAGAAGCCAACCTAGTACAGATGTGTATCGACGGAATGATGAAAGACTACCGTCTAGTGTTGTAGAATTTGAAGATTGATACTTTCTCTCGCCTTTATGAGTCAGCGAGACATACCGGATGTACTATGGCTCTAAAGAGAGATGCTGCATGGAAGAACAAGGGGAAGTCTTCTTCACAGACCATGGCAGTCAAAAAGAAAAAGCATCCCCAAGAAGAATCTAGTGATAATAGAGGTCGTAAGAGGAGTTTTTCACCTCTTCCACCGCTGCATTGCGGTGTCAGGGAAGCCGTAGTGATTCTTAAGCAGTGGATTAAAGATTGCATTGTAGTGCCATCACCGCCGAGAAGTGCCTTGATTGAGGATGATAAGGCAGGAGATGACTATTGCCAGTTTCATTGCTATGTGGGACAGAAGATAGAAGAATGCTTTACTCTAAGGAAGATATTTCAAGAGAAGAATAATAATAGGCAGTTTGAGCTGCCAAGAGCTGCGTCAGTACATAATGATCCATTACCTAACCATGGGAAGGCTCCTATGTCATAAGGGAAGTTGTTGCAAGCGGTTACTACATGTTGTACCAGATAGATAGGACACCCCTTAATGATTCAATCAACGCCAAGTGGATCAAACTTTAGTATGGCAATTACTCTAGCTAAGAGTAAATGCTGTATCCTTTACTAGATTTGTTTATGTCTTTCATTTTTATGCATGAGTTCATAAGGTTCAATCATTGTGCTTTAATCCATAGGGATAAATCATGAATAAGAGAAAGTTCTTTCACTATCAACATGAGTTTCTAACTATATGCATAATGGCAAATACCAAAAAAGAAAAAGAAAAAAGAACACTGACGATCGAGATATCTATGCTGCTACCCAGCAATATATATCAATCTGATGTCGTTGGTACCTCCAGAAGGTTCGCTAGTAAAGGACCATGACTGAACTTTCTATTCTTAAGCCAAGAACATACAGCAGAAAGCCTACCGTCACCACCTACCAATCTGGCTTTAACAACAGATAGCTCTTCTCCTTCTCCTAACAGTTGGGCGCGCAATGCCTCGATCTTAGCCTCATGAATGGCTACACAGGACTCTAAGTCTTGACGGGTAGAAGAAGAAACTCTCAACTCTCGATAACTTGTTAGGTGCTCTAAGGCTTCCTCCATGGTGTCTAAGTGCGCTGTCAACCAATCTAGCTCCTTCCACATGTTGTGGAGATCCTCCATGGTAAGAGCAGAGAGTTGTATCTCCTGCAGATGTCCCACCAGCAAAGATACAACTAAGTAGAAGAAGGTTCAAAGACGAGGACTAGAAAAAGATATATTGGTACCAGGATCGCCATTAGAATAAATAATCCTCCGTAGAGTAGAACCGTAAGTGGAAGAAATGAAGATCTTCTTTACGAACATATAGTGAGTATTCGCTTCAATAGGAGGAAGGAGTGGATCGGCATAAGCATCCACAATTCCCGGATCCATGAGTCCATCATCAATAGAATCATGAAAATAACCACTCTCACTAGAGACCTCGACTGCAAGAACACCATCCTCATTCGGGATCAAGGATCCCGGGGGTATATCCGCGATAAGATGAAACACTCTCACTTGTCTAAGAGGAGTGACCACTAAAGGAGCGCAAGGACTACTCCCCCTCCTCAGTTGTTTGAACGATCTCTTCCTTGAAAGCATCAAGGAATCAATAGGAGTCTCCTCCCTTGAAAAGGGAGCATCACTATCAGCGTCACTAACGCCAAGAGTAGGAGGACATTGATGTCTGGGGGACTCATCTGCGGAAGATAAAACAATTACTTCACATAAACAAAAAAAATATGCTTAGAACAAAATATGCATTAACAAAGAGAAATCAAAGTCTCACCCCTCTCAGCCGAGCGTGATATAAGGGAAGAACTAGGAGAGACTATTGCTACTAACGCTATCCTACTCGAGCTGAGGCTATAATGTCATGCATCAACATTAAGGCTACTAAGGCCTAAGTCATGAGTTTGACTCTCATCGACATCATTTCCTTCATCTTCTTCAACCTCAAGATCAGAGGTCGGTATTTTCTCATCTGGAACAAGTATTGGGGGACTACCCACAGGGTGCTGACTGTGCTTGGAGGATGGGTTAGCATGACCTACGAGAGAAAGATCAAGCAGATTATGGAATTGATCAAAATAGTGCAAGAATAAGTATGTGCGCATACATTAGCTATTGATGATTACAGCAAAAACCCAAGAATGATTGGTCCCAAGGAGGATTGGTCCTATGGATAATCGGTCCTGAGGAGGATCAGTCCCGAGGATGATTGATCACGACGATGATCAGACAGTGATGCCCCAAAGTAAAAAAGAAAAAAAAAGATGATATTTTTTTAATTTTTTTTTCCAGTCCTGTGTGACTGGTACATAAGTCAAATCCCAAGATCAGGGAGGTGTCAAAAGCATATCCTAACTCTGTGGGAGTTGGTATGGACACCAGAAGCCGAGTCCAAAATGGATGATGTGGCGTTGACTCAGCAAAAAAGTCTCAAGGGCTTGACGTCATTGATGATGTCATGCCAATGGTGCTGTAGACAAAGGCATGACACAGAGGCAAAAAAAATGTTGGTATCAGTCCTACCAAGCTAATACTGATCTTCGTATCAGTCCTATCAAGCAGATACTGCTGCTGGTATCACTCATATTAAGTTGATACTACTGTTGGTATCAGTCCTATCATGCTGATACTACTGCTATCAGTCACACCAATACTGCTGTAGGTCAGGCATGACGCTGAAGAAGAAAGCAAAATGCTGGTATTAGTCCTACCAAGCTGATACTGCTGTTGGTATCAGTCCTATCAAACAGATACTGCTGCTGGTATCACACATATTAAGCTGATACTACTGCTGGTATCAGCCCTATCATGCTGATATTGCTGGTATCAGTCCTATCATGCTGATATTGCTACTATCAGTCACACCAATACTGTTGTAGGTCAGGCATGACGCCGAAGAAAAAAACAAAATGCTGGTATCAGTCCTATCAAGCTGATATTGCTACTGGTATCAGTCGTATCAAGCAGATACTGCTGCTAGTATCAATCCTATCAAGCTGATACTACTAGTGGTATCAATCCTATCAAGCTGATATTGCTGCTATCAGTCACACCAATACTGTTGCAGGCAAGGCATTCTGCCAAGCCCAGAAAAAGAATAAAAGAAACTGGTATCAATCCTTTCAAGCTGATACTGTTGGTATCAATCCTATCATGTTGATACTGCTAGCATCATCCCTATCAAGATAATACTACTGCTTGTATCAGTCCTATTAAGTTGATACTAGTGCTGGTATCAGTCTTATCAAACTAATAAAACTTGCACCAGACCTGGGAGCAAAGGGGGGTCAAAGGCAGCCCCCATCCTTCGGATGAGATAGTGCTAGACAGTGCTATTATGATTTAATATTATCAAGTCCCGTGGGGACTAGCATATGTACCAAAGCCCAAAAAAAACAAAAAAAGGAAGGTCTAACAACAGATCACAGTACTAGGGGATTGACCCTGGCGACAAACAATGTACGCTGATGATGTCCATCATATTATCACATGACTACTGCGGGATGCCGACATAGAGTGTGCCTCACATTTACCAAAGAGATGCGTCTCGATACAAATGGCAAGATGCTAATACTCCATGGTGGGATGCCGACTTAGATATGCGTCTCTATACTCTATAGCGGGATGCCAACTAAGAGATGCGTCTCTATACTTCAAGGTGGGATGCCGACTAAGAGATGCATTTCTATACTACATGGCGGAATACCAACTAAGAGATATGTCTCCACACCATGCCAATGCTCAAGGACAGTGATCGATGTGCAATGACAATATTAGTCACACTATACCATGACCATGTCAATATCTTGAAGATGATCGTCGTAGTCAGGGGGACTGAAATGTAGATATGAAAAACGATAAGGGCAGACAGACCAATAACAGACCGCCTCATGTCAGAACTATGACCGACACATAGCAAGATCCTCATTGATACCCATGGGTATAACCCTCGGAAAGTTCCTAAGGAAGAACCCCGGTCAGTTCGAGCAACTGGTTTAAGGAATATATGACCAAGACATAGATATAGGGAGAAGGTAGTGCACTATCGTGATGACCCTTTTTATTACATAAACCACAAGAAAATCAATACTTACAATGAATATGGAATGACGCTAATATCAACAGGCACTCCACAGTGGGATGCTAGACCCCTTTACAGCAGGATCCCGTTGCAGAAATACTTCTCAAGTCATACTCGAGGGCCCCCACCTGCTATGGGAAAACCCCTCGGGTTCTTAAGAGTCCCATTTGTGATTAGACATCCTCTCAAGTTGTACTCAAAAGGTGCTCACCTGCGAAGAGACAACCCCTTGGGTTCTTGAGAACTTTAGAGGTGCGCCTCATGTTCACCAAAGAGATGCATCTCGGTGAGCACGTCGAGCAATGCTCGGTTACGTCGTAGGGAATACTTCCTCCGTCTAGAGCGATGCTCGATGACATCATAGGCGACATTATCCTCCAACTAGAGCGATGCTCAATGACATCGTAGGCGACACTATCCTCTGTTTAGAGCATTTCTCGGTGATATCATAGGCGATACTATCCTTTGTATAGAGTGATGCTAGATGAAGTCGTAGGCGATACCATCCTCCGTCTAGAGCGATGCTTGATGATGTCATAGACGATACTATCCTCCGTCTATAACGATGCTCGATGATGTCGTAGGTGACACTATCCTCCATCTAGAGCGATGCTCGATGACATCTTAGAAGACATTATCCTCCATCTAGAGCGATGCTCGATGATGTCGTAGGCGACACCTTGCTCCGTCTAGAGAGATGCTCAATGACGTAGTAAGCAATATATCCTCCGAGAGAGAGTCTCAATGACGTCGTTGGCAATACTACCGCCATCTAAAGGAAAGCTCTAAGACGTAAAAGGAGATACTACCTCCATCTATAGTGAAGCTCAAAGACGTAGAAGGTGATACTACTTCTGTTTGGTGCAATGCTCAACGACGTAGAAGGTGATACATAGCCTCTGTCTAAAGGGAACCTCGATTATGTAAAAGGTCACACAGTCTTGAAAGTACTAAGGTTCGAGGACCTCGAAAGTACTCAGACTTATAGCCTCGATGGCGTCAAGACTAGACTGGCTCGATGATGCAAAGGCTAAACAACTTTCATTACCACGAATATTTACCGATCGCCAACGCCCATATTAACGGGTCGTGAGGCTCGCCAACACTTGGCTATATTGAGATTATAGGCCATGTCACGGTTTCTCAGTGGCAAACCTGTAATTATCTAAACAACTTGTGACTGGTCCACCTAAGAAACTGTGGTACATAATGCGTACTACCCCAGGGGAATGTTTTAACCACCGTCAGAAACGGTGGTTGGAAATTCTAACTGTGGTTAATTCCCTTCCGAAAGCTATAAATACTAGCTCATTTCCCTTATTCAAGAATGATGAAAAAGGGGATGAGAAATCACAGAAGAGATAGACCTTTGACGAAATTCCCAGATCTTGAGCTACATCTGACTTGATCCCTATTTGGGTACGTAGGTAGCTTGCAAAATGCTTAGTCATAATCCCAATTAGATCCCTAGGGGTTAGAGAATCTCTAACACAATGACCGACCATTTTCCTTAGCCCGGTTCGATCGGTGTTAGACGATCCACCAGTTTGACTCTTTAGTTCTTCTAGAGACAGGATACGGTCACTTGTTGATTTAGGTTCCCGTCGATCAGTAATTCCACTCTTGGTGACTATTCACAAAACAACCCACAAAACAACATATTAGATATGTGTGATTTAATATGATGATGAGCATGCTAATACATTGTGACTGCTGTATTATCTGTTTGGTGAAAATGTATGAAATAACATGTGTTGTTATACATCTATTAAGATAGTTATTGTAATTTCGTTGGATTTCTCTATGATGCTTCAGACCCTAATATTGAAACAGGTGAGCAAATCAATTAAGATGTTGGTTGGGAGAGGAATTCATTTAGACTCGGACGCTTGATTAAATACAATGGTTTATATGCTTTGTTTTTATTACTTTGGTTTGACCCCAAGTGGGCAGAGAACTTGTAATAGAATAGACTTTTACTTTGTTAGGTGGGTTGAAGCTTAACTTACATTAGTTAAGTTAGCAAGCCTAACTTACATTGGTTTACTATTTTGACTCTGATTAACCATGATAGTTGTTATTTGTTATGAATGACTATCCACGTTCACGTGTTGGATCCGAAGGTTATTCCCTTAATAATCCTCGAGATCCTATATCAAGGATTTGGGGCGTGACAGAATCTCGACAACGTCGAAGGTCACATGTTCTCGAAAGTGATAAGGTTCGAGAACCACGAAAGCATTAAGACTAACGGTCTCAAAAGTTCTAAGGTTCGAGAACCTCGGAAGTACTAAGACTAATAGCCTCAGTCTAGAGGGAACCTTGATGACGTAGAAGGAACACCTACGCTTAGAGGGAATCTTGATGACTTAGAAGGTTATACATACCTCTGTCTAAGAGAGAACCTCGACGACCTAAAAGGTTACATGGTATCAAAAGTGCTAAGGTTCGAGAACCTCAAAAGTTGTCACGACCCAAACTTAAGGAAATTCTCGTAAGAACCCTTACGTTCGAACCGCAGCTCTCACCCCAATCGGAATCGGAAGTGGTAATCAATATCGAACTGAAGTTAACAGAAATTTAATAAACTTCTAAAGAATCTAATTTGATTGAAAGTAAGTAAAAGATAACCTATCTATTACACCCATAACAAAGAATAAGTCTGCAGTGGAAAAGAAAATATTAATGTCCTATTTCAAGTAAAAATCCAAATCCCTAATCCTATACGTAGTATTTAATCTGTGAAATAAAACGATAAATCCGATAGCAAAACATCACGTAGAAATCACTCCATGCCTTGACTAGTTCCAGCATGTTCATAACAAAGGAATTCATCGTGCTCTCCAATTTCATTAATTTCCTCATCTAAATTACCTGAAATGGTTGTCATAAGACGTCAACTACACTTAGCCCAGTAAGTAAAGTCAATTAAGTAACAATCTTAACTGAAAATAAGGTCTATACCGATATGCAAATATATATAACATAAAAACAGTACTTAAACATGGTAAATATGCAAATAATGAGATGCATGATCAGATTATTAATGTATGCATACATGCTCATGCAACAAGACATATTGATCACCAAATATGATCCATGCAAAATATAATGCTGTGCAAATATGCATGCTGTTTAGAATTCGAATTATGTAAGTCCCACACTAGACCAATCAATTACTGAGCAAGCATGCCTTATCGAACCATTCCCCTGCATACACGGCCACTCTCAGTAAGATATTCCATGTGCGCATCATAGTTTTGAGCGGTTTTGACCAAGAGGGAACAATTCCCCCACTTATTTGCGGTCAGGGCAATGCAAAAATCCAAGGTGTCACATAAATAGGACTAACCTCAGTGAG
>JAUPMG010307312.1:0-16455 GCA_031762675.1 Pachysandra terminalis
CTTAAGCTGTAGAGGATGCGGAGCCATCTGATAACACTCACTGGAGATTCAAAATTTTATCTTTAATAACAATCTCTTGGATCTTACCGATCAAAAAAAAAAAAAACAATCTGTTGGATCTTGATTTCACTGGACATCGATTTACTTGGATAAATGGAGAGATGGACGCGCTACAATTTGGGAGAGAAGTGATAGGGCACTTTGTAACTCAGATTGGCAGTTCCTTTTTCTGAATACTGTTATTGAACATGGGGTTTGGACGGAAACAGATCATTGTCCCCTTATTATTCGTACGGAGGGAAAGGAACCCAGGACCCATCGACATTTTCGATTTGAAGGCTTTTGGGTGCAACATGAGCAATGTTATAATGTAATCCAGAATGCATGGAAATATCACACTAATGCTTCTCCGTCTTCTCTCATTTTATCCAAACTTAGAAACACTAAAGAAAATCTAAAGAAGTGGAACAAGGACTCTGTGGGAAATCTACATATTCAAATCAAAAGGACTTATGAGGATCTTAGTATGGTGCAAAAGGATAGAACGAATGATAATTCTGCTTTCTTACATAATGAGGAAGTCTATTTACTTACAAGGCTGCGGTCTCTTTTGAAACAAGAAGCCATATTGTGGGCACATGGGCACAAAAATCAAGAATTCAATGGCTGAAGGCTGGGAATCAAAACACACATTTCTTTCACCTTTCCACTATGATTAGGCGCCAGAGGAATTGCATTGATCATATCCAAAATAGTGAAGGAGAATATATTCGGGGTCAAAAGCTAATTGCTCTTCACATGATACAACACTTCACATAACTTTAAGTCTACCAACCCATCTTAACTTTGAGCATTATCTCGAGAACATTCAACCCAGTTTGGATGTGGATGATCAGAACAGTTTGATGGCACCAGTCTCATCTAATGAGGTTTACCAAGCTATGCAACAAATTGGTCCTTGGAAAGCTCCCGGGCATAATGCTTCTCTAGGATCTCCTACCACATCTATTGGGAAATTATTCATAATGATATTGTTCATATGGTGCGAAGTTTTATGTCTTCTGGGCATTTTGGTCAAACCATTAACCATTTGCACATTGTTCTGATACCGAAGAAACCTCAACCTCAAGGAATTGATGATTTTAGACCAATTAGTCTTTGCAACGTTGCGTACAAAGTCTTGGTGAAAGTTTAAGTTAATCGGTTGAAGCTCATCCTCCCGAAACTTATTAGTCCTTTCCAAGGGGCTTTTGTGGCGCAGCAGTCTATTCACAATAGTATCTTATTGGCACATGAGGTTTTTCACACTATATACAGGAAAAGAAAGGGCAAGGGTGGGATTATGACCGTTAAACTAGACCTCAGTAGAGCTTATGACAAGATCGAATGGAGTTTTATCACTGTTACATTGACAAAATTGGGTTTCCCGGAGAGTTTTGTTAATCTGATTCGAATGTGCATATCCTCGACTTCCTTCTCGGTGTTGCTGAATGGCGCCCCTTTTGGCTATTTCAAACCTCGGAGAGGAATTCAACAGGGTGACCCATTGTCACCACTCCTTTTTATTATTTGAATGGAGGATTTATCTCAGAAGATTCAACTGGCACATTCTCAGGAAATTATTAAGGGTATACAAATTGGTCAGGGATGCGAACCTGTTAGTCACCTCCTCTTTGCTGATGCCATCATTTTATTTGGTAAAGCCTCATTGCTGAATTGTCGTGATTGATGCGCATTATTGAAGAGTTCCATTTATATTCTGGCCTAATGATCAATCAACACAAATCAAGCATTCTTTTTAGCCTTAACATCCATAGGTATCACAAGCGGGCTCTTGCGCAAGTATGGAATATTGCGGTACATAATCAATTAAAAAAATATTTGGGTATTCTGGTTTTCACTGGCAAATCGAAGGTAACACATTTCAAGGAAATAATCAAGAGGTTGTTCAATAACACTCTTTCCACAATTGAAAAGATTTGAAGAAATTTTTTATGGGATCATGACCAATTGAAAAAAGAAATTGCACTACCTGAAATGGATTATGTACTCCTCGTAGTTAGGGTGGGCTAAGTTTGAAACACCTGGAGCATCAGAATGCAGCATTTTTGGTTAAGAGGGGATGGATACCTCCTTGTGGGGGACCCAAATGCAAAAGAAATATTTTACCAAGGGGAATTTTCTAAATGCTAGAGGACAAGCGCACAAAGCTTAAATGGGGTGGAAAAGTATTATTCGGGCCAAAGATGTTTTGAGGCAAGTGTATGGTTGGAATGTTAGTAAAATCCATCTCCAATCTGAGGCATGGATCCAACCGGGCATCATTCACCCACCTCATGAAACTAATGGGGATTCTCAACAGCCACTGTTTGTTGCTGATATTATTGACCTAGCATTTGGAGGGTGGAACTCGCACTTAGTCAGGCATTTATGGTCGCCGGACATTGCCTCAAAAATCCTGGAGCTCCCTATAGCTTTTCCTAATGTGAAAGACAAACGAATATGGGTCCATACATCTTCCAGAAAGTTTTCGGTAAAATCTTCTTATATGTTAGCACTACATTTATCTAACCCTGCTTTAGCACCTTGGGATCATTTTTGGAACAGGTTATGGCATGCAACATGCCCGGAAAGGCACAAACTTCTGTTGTGGCGAGCACGTTTAGATAAGCTTCAGACTCGTGATCTGTTATGTAGAATGGGCACGAACATTGACAATTCATGTCCTTTCTGCAATGATCACCTGGAACCTCTGGTCGTCTATTTCTTCAATGCTCTTGGTCGTGTGCTTTATGGTTTGGCCTACCGATACCAATCCGAACAACACCTGGAGAGACGCTGATTAAGAACTGGATTCAAGAATTTTGGCAGTGGGAGCGTGAACATAGCGAGGATCAGAGTGTGCTATCACTATGCGTATTCACGTTTTGGGAGATTTGAACGGTTTGAAATAACCTTGTGTTTGAAGGTACGGCACCTGATCACCAAGTGGCTATTACTTCAATCTACAGATGTTGGAATGAATCTGCGGCAATTGCTAAACCTGATCGAACAATAGAAAATAGGGAAGAGGTCATGGTACAATGGAAAACTCCACCGGAAAATTGGTATAAACTAAACTTTGATAGAGCATCAAGAGGTTCCGAAGGTCATGTGAGTGCAGTTGCAATTATCAGAGATCAAAAATGGAAGGGTGGTTGCCGCGGCATGCATTTTTCTTGGGAAGGCCAATGCAATTTCGGGTGGAATCACTTGGGGCGTTTCTGGGAGTTCAACTTGCACAAAAATGTGTTTTCCAAAATATATGGATAGAAGGTGACAACAAGAACGTAATCACATGGCTTAAGGAACTAAACCCAGACACACCTTAGCAACTTCAAAAGTTTAATGGAGAGGACCGAAGACATGCTTACCTGCTTTTAGAACTATCGGATAAGCCATAATTTCCGTAAAGGCAATCAAGCCGCTGATATCTTGGCAAACTGGGCACTTGACAATCACAGGTCTCAGGAATGGGCATGAGGATTTTCCCCCCCTGTTTTGAGGATGTAATATACAATGATTTTCTGGAAAGGACCTCGGCCCGCATAGTCTCTTCAAATAAATAAAAGTACTTTTTAACAAAAAAAAAAAAACAGAGCAAGTTTGTCAATATCAAAATAAAAAAAAGTGCCAACAAATACGGATGTTGGAGGAAGAGAAATGCCAAAAGTAATGTGTTGCACTTGCAACCCTGCAAAAAATAATAATAATAATAATAATAATAATACACGGACGTAAATTGACTGAAAAGACTTTTTTTTCCAGTGGGGTTGCACAGTACTACTTGTTGCTTCCTAGCATCTTGTGGAAACAAGGTTTCAAGGATCGTAACGATCCGATCCGTACAACCCAATCCGTATCAGGATTGGTCAGGACCGGTCCAGTCTGGTCTCAAGCCACAATACAATAGTTGTATCGTGAAGCTTTCGATCATATCGGTCCAACTGATACAAGTACAAACCATTTGGTTGGTACAATGGATTCAGTTACTAGTCCAACCGATCCAATGTTTTTTTTGTTTTAATTTATATATTGAACGATCCAGACCGTATCGATCTAGACCGATCCGATACGCCGGCCAGTATTGTTGGTCCGGCAACCAGCCCGACCGATCCAAATTAAAAAATAAAAATAATTTAGGCGGTCCATTTTTGTACCGGATCCTGACCGGACGGTATCGCCAATCCGAACCGGGATCGACCGATATCACCGATTCGAACGAAATCAGCTAGTATCATCGGTCCGAACCGGGATCGCCTAGGATCTCCGATCCCAAGAATACGCAGCTTTATGGTCATATTTAAAGTAGGCTTATGGCCCTATCTAAGGTAATGGCAGATAATAAAATGGAAGGTCACAGTCCTTGAGTAAAGTACAAACGATCAGCAAGGGACCTGCATCCTCACTCCCTACCAAGAAAACAAAATCTGCATCTACACTCTGTATCTAACATACCCAACATGGAAATGGAAACAGCAATGGCTTCAGTGGGATTTATGTGTAGTGTTCAATAAATAGAACAATGTTTCAAAGTGTTGGATTTAACTGATGGATTGACCCAGTTGGCTCCACCCGAGTACCCACTTAAAAGGGGTGTCCATGCTTGGTATGAGACCAAGTGGGACTTGGACTCCATCTCTTAATAGGATTAGGAGATCCTCCTCACTAACCAATTAAGTTCTACACATTTTGGAGAGTTTCCAACCTAGAGAATCTCTCTTCATCTCTCCTTCCCTCTTAAGATCTAGATTGCTCAGATTCCCATACAAATATCTGGTCGCTTGAGTGTGAAATATTGTATGTGATTCTAGAAATCACATATTCCGACATGAGACATTTTTCAGTTCGATAGAGTTCTTTTGCTGTACATACGAGTTCGTGTGCATCGAGGTACATGATCCAGGTCATCTAAAACCTTCACAAAGTACTGAAGTATATTTTTGAGGAAAGGAAGAAACAGCAGGAAATCACCACATAAACAATCAGCAGCAACCCATAAATTTCAAAGTGATTAACAAATGGCTCCCTGGTATACATGCATGCTCATATCAGCAAAATGAGAACAGTTAAAACTATGGGAAAGAAATGTTTCAAGTATAACATTCATACTGCAATGGATTTTATTACTTGATAATGCTTCCCAAACATTAGACAATTCTTTTTTTCACTTCAAATTCAAAGTCAAGGAAACAAACAATTGCAAACGGATGGTTATGCTTAACCAGATCAACAGCTTGGGAGCTCCTTGACCCTGCAAAACGAAATATATTGGCAGATTGTGTGAGATTCACCAAAGCAGAGATAACAGAGGGGTAACTCTAAGGCCATGTTTTGGCATTTCTTCCTAAAATGAGAAGTGATTTCTTCAGAATTGATTCTTATGAAGCGTTTTGTAAAAGCTGCTTCAGATGAAAAGATAACTTTTGATAAATTCCTATTTAAGAATTGCTTTTAGGTCCAAAAGATAAGAAGGGGCAAAATGGACATTATAAAATAATATGAGGATAAAATATTCTCATTAAAAATGTCATTTAAGTGACTAAACTGATTCCCGCAAAAGCAATTTGGAGAAACAAGGAGTCAACTGCTTCAATGGAATCAACGTTTCAGTGAAGCATTTCATTTGGAATTGCTTCTTAGATGTGCTTACCAAACACTTAATGTGTATAGTTAAAACGCTGCTAGGCTCAGGAATCACTTCCAGAAGCCCAAAGCAGCAATGTCAAACACACCCTAAAACTTTTTTCGTCTCTGTAAATAGCTGCATTAATAATAGGATTGTGAAGAGACATGGCTATTTTTATCCAATGTAGGAAGTTTTGAGATTAGAAGTATCCAGTGTTAGTTTTAATTAGTGGGAGGAAAGATTGTCATACGGCATATCTAATGCTTATGGTTAGCAAAGTGCTAGAGAATTTAAAAGAGTGGGAAAAAGTTTTGGAAAATTATACGAAAATCCCCTTAAAAATAATTATCTATCCAAAAATCCAATGACAAGTGTGTATTTCGTTTAACCACTTGACAAAATGTAATCACAAAATCCCAAAATATTCCGTGAACAACTGTTAATGCTTAAAGCTTAAGTAATTAAATGCCCCAATTTATGGTCCTTTTATAAGTGAACTAAAATGTCCTTGAGAGGGAATATCTGATATAACCTAAACTTTTGAAGGTCATTTAGTTCACCGAAATAAAGAATATAGATGTAAATAAAGGAGAAGAAAAGAATTTCTGGTACATCTCACCACATTTAGTTATCTGGTGAAATTTTTTTTTTTTTTTTTTTTTGATGAATAACAGGTAATATTTGTTGACATGAGAAAGGAAAAATGTACATACCAAGGGCACAAAATGTTCATCCACATAAAACAGAACTAAGAATTCAAAAAGAAAATAAATAAATAAATAAAGTAGAGGAGGTAGAAAGGATGAAGCAGCAAATTATAAATGTCAAACACTACTATGCAAGTTCTTCAAGCAGCTCTAGACCATAAATTATTCTCCATGGTATCTTCTTTTTTTTCGATTGCATCATCAATTTCATTTGCTGATCTAACAACCCATATAAATGAAAAACTCAAATTAATAGCTAGGGTTCAAGCTCATCTAATAGCAGTTTCCTGCCTCGAAGTGTCAATTTTGACTCCCCTTACCATCAAATAACTGAAGCTGAATCTCCTTAAATTATCAAGTTATTCATCTTCAATCTTATAGCTTCTATTAGGCCCAAAAGTAAGGATTCCACTTCTATCTTTACAGCTGTGTTCCTGACCCAAGTAAATGTGGAAAATTGTTCCTGTATAGTCTCGGAAAACTCCTCTCGATCCTGATCTTCTCAGATTGCCCAAAGAGCAACCATCAAATTAACTCACCGTCCCCACTGGAGGAGGATTCCAACTAGCTTTATTCTCTTTTCCCACATAGGCATACATGGCAACTTCAGTCCAATTTCTGATTAGGGTTCCCACTGAAAATACTCTATGGCCATTTGGATCGCAGGAATTCAGGGGTGGGTACTGGAATTGGCAGGTGTGAATTTCAATTCTTGCACTGGATGACCAATTCCCACGGGAATTAAAATTCACGTGAGAAAAAAAAAAGATGCTCAATTCCCACGATTCATGAGAATTATAATTCACACCCTGGAAGGTGTTTATTGTAATTCTCACGTAAACAAGTATTTCGTTAGGGTGGTTTAAAAGGGTAACCCACCCCATTCCACTCCACCCCCAATGATTCCGGTTTGATAGCTCATAAATCGGATTAGGGTCAGCAAGACAACGGGTCCTGCGATCCGGTGACTGGTCCTGCCAATCCGGCGACCGGTCCCACCAGTCCGATCCAATTTTTTTTACTTGAAAATGTGTTTTTTTTGTACCAGATATGGACTGGCCGATCCAGACCGGACCCAACCGGGACCGGTCTAGTACCCGGTACCCGGTACATTAAACCTTGTTGCGATCCCTATTTGTAAGAGAATTCATCACTTCAGTTAAATAAAAAAGTAGTGAAGGAAAAAATATAAACTAGCTATAAATTAGATAAATTAGGCTATGAATAACGTGTCAACCAAACAATAGAATTTCAATACATACGAATTTGAAATCATAAGATTTACAATTCATATGCATTCCAATTCTCATGTACCTTTGAATTCCTGTGATCCAAACGGACCCTATAGTCTTCATTGATTCCTACCTATTGGACTGTTGCAAATTCAATCTGTTCCCTCAATTGTTAACTTGTGGAGCAATTGTCATAAAATATCTCACGCTTCTCTCTTCCTCAAAATAGATCCATAAAACTGCATGAGAAACACCACATGCATCTTTTTTTCCCCATCTTCGCTAGTTGTGTAATACCCTGCTATTGTGCCAAATTCCTAATATCTGCTAGCAAAGCCTAACTGAGACCAACCATAGTGGAAGAAAAGATTGTCATACAGCTTATCTAATGCTTATAGTTAGCAAAGTGCTAGAGAATTTAAAAGAGTGGGAGAAAGTGTTAGAAAATTATACTAAAATTTCCTTAAAAATAATTATATATCCAAAAAACCAATGAAAAAATTGTATTCCGATTAATCACTTGACAAAATGTAATAACAAAATCCAAACATATCCCGTGAACAACTGTTAATGCTTAACGCTGAAGTGAATAAATGCCCCAATTTATGATCTTTTCATACGTGGACAAAAATGTCCTTGGGAGGGAATATCCGTTATACTCCTACACCTAAACTTTTGAAGGTCATTTTAGTTCGCCAAAATAAAGAATATATGACTAGGCCATGTAAATGTTAATAGTTGACGGTGTTAAATAGAATGGGTTTTATGTATATACTTTTGTGACTAAGGAGGGTAATTGGCATACAAATTGATCCATGGGCATTTTTGGAAATATAATTATTTTGATAGAATTTTATCACAGTTTTCCCATTTTTTTCTTTTTAAGAACTATTATGTGATGCTTTTATTGAGGTGAGATGCCTTTAGTTTGATTGATGTAACAGTAATCTTGAATTGGAAGTCAAAGGTGAACTGTAAGGACTCTAATTTGAGATCAAGTACACCAAACTTCCCTTAATTTTAGCTTTCTTCTCATATTTTTCGAATTAGCAGCAATGTCAAAAATCCACCCCACATTTCAGCCCCGCCCCGTGTTATTTCCAATTCAACAATAATTTTAATTTCCAAACTCTAGCCACCCTATGTTGCTCTGAACTAAGTAGGCACAGTTCTCACACCAAGCTAGGCAGGTGTAGTGAAAATACAAGTAGGATGTCTCACTAAACCATGGTGACTTTGACAAGAAAAAAGGTAGATGTAACTAAAAGGAGAGGAAAAGGATTTCTCATACATCTCACCATCTGGTGAATTTTTTTTCGATGAATAACAGGAAATATTTGTTGACATGATAAAGAAAAAATGTACATAGCAAGGGCACGAAATGTTCACCACAAAAAACAGAACTAAGAATCGAAAAAGGAAAAAAAAAAATGAATAAATAAAGTAGAGGAGGTAGAAAGAATGAAGCAGCAAATTATAAATGTCAAACACTAGTATGCAAGTTCTTCAAGCAGCTCTAGACCATAAATTATTCTCCATAGTATCTCCTTTTTTGTCCATTGTATCATTGATTTCATATGCTGATCTATCAACCCATATAAATGAGAAACTCAAATTAGTTGCTAGGGTTCAAGCTCATCCAATAGCAGTTTCCCGCCTCAAAGTGTCAATCTTGACTCCTCTAACCATCACATAACTGAAGCTGAACCTCCTTAAATTATCATTTCTGTTAGACCCACAAGTAAGGACTCCATTTCTGCCTTTATAGCTGTCCCTCACCCAAGTACATATGGATAATTGTTCCTCTATAATCTCTGAAAACTTCTCTCGATCTTGATCTTCTCGGATTGCCCAAAGAGCAACCATCAAATTAACTTCAAAGTCCCCAATGGAGGGGGGTTCCAACTAACTTTATTCTTTTTGCCCACATAGGTATGCATGGCAACTTCAGTCCAATATCTCATTACGGCCCACACTGAAAACTCTCTAGTCTTTTCATTAATTGCTAACCATTGGACCGTTGTAATTTTAATTTGTTCCCTCAATTGCAAACTTGTGGAGCATAGTGATAAAAAACTCTCATCTTCTCTCCCACCAAAATAAAATCATAAAACTGCATGAGAGACACCAGAAGCATCTTCACCACCACCACCCCCAGTTCTGCAATACACCACTATTGTACCAAATCCCCAATATCTCCTACCATAACCTAACTGAGACCAACCAACCAACAGGAAGAAAAAACCTCATAGCCTGTGCATGAGCCACCTCGCAATAAATGAAAAGATTATTGATAGTTTTCCTTGCCTTCATGCACATGGCACATAATTGGGAGACATTTATAGGTGTCTGCTCCTTGTTTGAAGAGTATCACAGGTATTAATTTTTTAAGACCATCATCCAAACAAAAGCCCAGACTCAAGGGGGAGAAGGTATCTGTCAAATCCTATTATAAGGAAAAGACATTAGAAGCTCCTGATGAACAGAGCAAAGAAAGGAGAAGTATGACTTGAGAGAAAAGATAACCCTAAGATTAATGTATTCGAATCTTATGATCAGAGCATGAAAGGTCTACAAAAGCATCCTTGAGTTAAAAAAGCAATTTGTTCAACATTGGCAGGTGTAGGATCTCGAAGCAAAGGTAGGTTCTAAGAGACCACTGTATGACCAACCAATAACATCCACCACTAAGGCATCCTTGTTGGACACACAACTATAGACATGAGGATATTTGACGAACATGGGATTTTCACTCCACCATACAACTATATGCACAAAGATATTTGAGAGGGGTTTTTTTGCCACATGGAAATAGGACCAATCCTTACGATCAACCTAAGGAGACACCATTAATTAGCCAAGTAGACAAAACATTCTCCCATGTAAGAATCAATAGTATCCTTGTGTCCGTTTGTCATTTGTCATAATGCCTTCGAATTATTTTAATATTTAAGAGCATCTAACCAGAAAAAAAAAGACATTAAATTAAAAGGATAATTCTTTGCCACTTCTTCTCTTAATACAACTTTGTTATTCATTTAAAAAAAAAGATTTGCCACTTGGGTGACGTATTTGGATCTAAGAATAGGGGTCCATTTATTTTGATGTAAAACATTTTTTGATGTAAAATACTTTCAATCAACTCCATCGAAGTCCTTTCCAGTTTTCCACTCATCCATTTAGATCCTTCAATATGCCCTATTGCACCATCTCACAAGGGCCTACCGACTTTGTTTACATGCCAGACCATCTTAGCCTTCTCTACTTTGTTTTGTATCCTACAAAGGATACTTCCTAACTTTCTTGGATATAGTCAAGGAATGCAATGTCGGCGACATGTCGCCCGAATGTCGCCATTTCCCCAGGTGGCGACACGACATATGGGTATTATGTCGTTTTGCGGCGACATGAGCAACATCGGCGACATGTCGGCGACATGTCAGCAACATGTCAACGACATGGGCGAAATTTTCAGTTTTTTGAATTTTTTTTTAAATTAAAAAAATGTTAGATATTTATTTTTGCATTTTTTTTTATGTATTATGATGTATTTAAACACTACTTAGGGTTGTTTAAAACTTGGGGGGGGGAAACCCATCAAAAATCCCACATTTCCCTAGATTTCCCCATCATTTCCCCCATATTTCCCTTTGCCACCTCATAGATATGGCACTTGATTTCTAGTTTTATATATCTTTTAATTGACTTACATTCACTTTTAGTATAGCCTAATTAGATGTAACATCTTTTTTTTACAGCTTACAGACCCGACAGCGTGTAAGTTGACTCCCTCAAGTAATACTTTTAATGTGTAAGCGTTTGTTTTTTGCATTTTTTGATGTATTTGGATGCATTTAGGTCTTAATTAGACATGTTTAAAGTTTTGGGGCCAAAACTCCATCAAAAACCTAAGATTTCCCCACTTTTCCCTCAAATTTCCCCATTTTTCTCCATGCTGCCAAAGCAGACTGGCGGCATGTCTGGAGACATCGACATTGTAAACCTTGGATATAGTTGATTCATACCTTATATTTCCTAGCCTTTCAACATATCCATCTCAACATCCTGTTCTCAATTGCACTCATCCTATGAATATATTGTTTCTATATTTCCCTACTTTTAGCTCTAACCATTATCACAAACCCAATAGTTGTTTTGTAATATATTGGGGTGAATGAAGAAGTTGTACAATATCAAAACATAAGTAATGAGGTCCGAAGTTTCTATGCATGAAATTTATACAAAAGATGAAGTGAGTGCGTAAATAGAAGGTAAAGAAGAGACACTAGACATGACTCCAAGAAGCTGAAAATCTTGACCATTCCTTTCCTTGTTCTTGGCCAAACAGCAAAAAGGTAACAAGGATACCATAAAAACAAATTTTGTTATCGATGCCTCAAAGAATAAGATCTGTAGAACAAAATCAATTTGTATTAATTTAAAAAGGTGAGATCATAATCTCTAAGGGTTTTCTTTGTACAAAAGAAAACGTCCTTTGATTCTTCTCTTCAGGGTCCTCAATCCAAGGGCTGCAACAACGTACTCTTGGGTTGGATTTGATCTTCCTTAATCTCTTTTGCATCTATCAGAAAGGTAGTAGATTTGATTGAAATCGTAGGGATTTGTTGTGAAGTTTTCAGCTTGATCTTCAGGCTTGTAGACTTATGATAAATGTAGACCAAAAGGTTCAACTTTGTTGTAGATATCAAAGCTTTTGGGCGTATTCAGAGATTAAAGATTTATCTTCAAGATTGAATGCAACTTTAGAACTTCAAGTCTTTAAATCTTCAAGGTAGTAGACCAGCAGGGCTTCATAGCTTCGTCTCCTTGATCTTTCTTCCTTGAGCAGTGCTTCAGAGCCTCTCTCTCTCTCTCTCTCTCTCTCTCTCTCTCTCTCTCAATCGTAGTATTCCTCTTCGTCCCCAAATCCACTCCCGTTATCTTCATTGCTTGAGAAGGAGGACCTTCTCAGAGAACCAAACAAAGAGTTGGCAACCTTCCGAAGAGAGTGTGATCCACATATTAACGAATCTAAGTTCTTGTCTGCATTGGTTCAAAGACGGTTAGGTGGAGCAGATCGGGAAGTGTTCGAGCATGAATCCGAGATATCTGAGCCGTTACTTGGGAAAAACCGCCAAGCACTGAAGTACCGGTGAGTCTTCTGCCTACGACGATCGAGGCTATGTGAGTACTGCGACCGTCGTGATCACAAGGGGATAGGAAGTCCTCTATGGTGTTGAGAAAGCCATAGTATGCCTCATAACCGTTGAGGTAGTACCAAGTTCCAATCCAAACAGTTTCTTATTACAGTGTGATGAGTTGAAAGCAACTCCTTGGCAGATTCCAAATTTCAGCAGGCCGGTATGCAGTTCCCAATCGGAAGAATTACTTCTTAAAGCCTAAAAGTATGGCTTTGAATCCACTGCACAGAACATTAATCGGTCTACATACAAAGAACTTCAGTTTGATAGCGATCGTCATTATAGCAAGCCTGAGCCGCATCTTGCGTCATCGGATTCATTGCCTGAGAATAGCGTGTAGCCGTGTATAAACCCTGCGTCGTAGAGAAAGTGGGTTTGTTCAAAGCGTCTTAAGAAGACGGTGTATACAACCCAAGCTCCATAGAGAAAGTGGGTTGTTCACAGAGGTGTAAACATTGATGCTAATCATCAACGACGACGGTCTTCTGAATGGCAACACCAAGAAATCAGATACATGCTCTCCAAAGCTTCAAGAGAGAGAGAGAGAGAGAGAGAGAGAGAGAGAGAGAGAGAGAGAAGCAAAGAAGAAAACATGTACCTGTTTAAGTGATCAAAAAGAACTTACAGATAGCAACTCTTGAAACAGCAAGTTTTGATCAGCATATGTTTCAAACACCCATATCACGAGCAGCAAAGGTTAGCTTCGATCGAATGTCCACTTCTTCGGCAAGAATGTGTTTTGTCTATAAACCTCCTTCAAATTCTAAAGCCTTAAATACTTCGTTGCTCGAATGTTGCTTTTCCGACATGATCACCATCATCATGCCCCAGGAGATACACCTTGTGTGTACCAAGAAAAAGGCCTCCCTTAGAAAGCTAAACACTTTGGCTATAAAAGTGGCCCAGGGTGCATGCTATTATATAGCTTTAATGGAGCTATCCTAATCCAATCCTAACTCATCATTCAACAAGGAATTCGATTAGGATTCCAAGATTAGCAAAATTTTTGTTCCTACAAATGCCCCCACTCGCACTATTTGTTGTGCTTTGAGTGAACAAGACTTGATTTTACAGGTGGGGAATTCCAGTTTGTAGCAATTTTCCAAGATCTTTAGGCTATTATTTGATGATTTTGCATAATATTTAGTATGCATTTTTTAACTTGATAACACCAATCAATGGTGTTATTAGTCAGCATCTTAAAAAAACCTCCTTTTCAAAGGCTTCTTCCTTTTTTTTTGGGTAATACCAACAATTGGTGTTACCATTCAGCACTTTATGAAATCCCTCTTTAGGAAGGTTTTTTTTTTTTTTTCCACAACTCATTGCCTTTACTTTTTTCTTGTAGGACTCGCTAATCTTGGAATCCTAATCCAATCCCCTGTTGAATGATGAGTTAGGATTGGATTACGATAGCTCCATTAAAGCTATATAACAGCATGCATCCTAAGCCACTTCCATAGCCAAAGTGTTTAGCTTTCTAAGGGAGGCCTTCTTCTTGGTACACACAAGGTGTATCTCGTTGGGCATGATGATGGTGATAACGTCAGAAAAGCAATATTCGAGCAACGAAGTGTTTAAGGCTTTAGAATCTAAAAGAGGTTTATAGACAAAACGGATTCTTGTCGAAGAAGTGGACATTCGATCGAAGCTAACCTTTGCTGCTCGTGATATGGCAATTTGAAACATATGTTGATCAATAGTTGTTGTTTCAAGAGTTGTTGTCTGCAAGTTCTTTCAGACCACTTAAATAGGTATATATTTTCTTAAGGCTTTAGAATCTAAAGGAAGTTTATAGACAAAACGGAATCTTGTCGAAGAAGTGGACATTCGATCGAAGCTAACCTTTGTTGCTCGTGATATGGGCATTTGAAACATATGTTGATCAATAGTTGCTGTTTCAAGAGTTGTTGTCTGCAAGTTCTTTCAGACCACTTAAATAGGTATATGTTTTCTCCTTTGCTTCTTTCTCTTTTTTGTTTTTTGCAATCACAATAAAGGATTGAAGATCCTGAAGCTTTGGAGTGCATGTATCCGATTTCTTGATGTTGCCATTCAGAAGGCCATTGGTGTTGATGATTAGTATCAATGTTTACACCTTCGTGAACAACCCACTTTCTCTACGCAGCTTGGGTTGTACATGTTGTCTTCCTTAAGCCGCCTTGAACAAACCCACTTTCTCTACGAAGCGGGGTTTCTACATGCTACTCTCAGGGAAAGGGTTTGACGAGACAAGTTGCGAAGCGACATCAAGGGCTTCAACCACGATGGGATGGGTTGCAGTGGTAGCACCGGACTTGTATCCATCGACATTGTAAAAGAGTTTCTCCAAAGCAAACCCAAACGCATACGCCTTTGTGACCGGTCGATGCTTCTCTACAACTGTACCTTTCGCATGAGAGGGGTTGTGCTGGTCGAGTATGAGCCAAGCTAATCGGATGGACATAGCCAATGTCGGATTACTTTCAGAGTTCGGACTCTCGAAGTAAGATTCCAGCAAAGTTTCTAGCACCCACTAGCAATGATCAATCCATGACGATATCCAAGAGAATTCTGAAGTAATCGCCGAAACATACGTAATTCGTTACGTATCGTGTTAAAGGGTGGAATCCACCGTCAGGACTGGAGACGTGGATGAGTCATTTTGAATAAACGATTCGAAATCCGATAACATAGTTCGGATGATACGACACCAGGGCCAAAACGACGCAGCCAGGGGATGTCAAAGCAGAAGAGAAAGCAAAGACTTGATACTTATAGCAATACAGCCCAGTCGTCGGAAGATTGATTATTGACCTTGTAAAGGGATTGAAGAAGAAAATGGATTCATAGTTCTTCCTGCTAACCAGTAGCGAGCTATCCTTCGAGTATTGGATTTCGATATCAGATAACTCCGGGTTGCGAGACTTCCGATATAGGCCACGTAAATGGTCAAGAATATGCAAACACCTTTTGAATCCGTCACGAGCATGAGCTATGGTGGTTGGTAGATATGCTTGAGTTAAAGTGCAATACATCGCCATCTTCTGCATACATTAGAAAATCGACGGACATTGCGTGGTGTTTGGAGGCAGCATAAAATGTTTGACTCCAAGAGCTCAAAGGGAAGGTTAGACCATTGGCAAGGTTCTACTTCCTCCTCCACCCCTTCTTCCTTTGCACAGTTTTGATCGGCTAATTGTTCTCATCTCGTGTTTGATTCTACCATTTTGATATTTTCTGATGATAAGATTTTACCTTCTCCTGTTCACCGGAGGAAATGAAAGAAGGTGGTCAGGTTGCATTGGGTTCAAGCAATATGCAATGAGCGTCCTTGTAGTGAACAACCACCCCATTCCTCGGCCCTATTTAGCGGCAACCCAGCTAATTTTTTTTGATTTCTTTAAAGACAACGAAGATTCAAAAGCTTCGCTCCTTGCATCAGCATCCAAAGATTTCTTCGGCATAATTGCACCTCATGCATCAGAATCTTTTGGAAGATCAACAACAGAAGGATCCAAGTCAGAACTCCTAGTCTCGAGATTCAGAACCTGGTTGTTTCCATGGTTCTAAATATCGTATCGTATCGCTCGTATCGGGCGATACGTATCGTGTATCGACCAGGTCGATACGATAACATTATGTAAAACACGATACAGAAAAAAAAA
>JAUPMG010307408.1:0-16448 GCA_031762675.1 Pachysandra terminalis
TACTGTGTATGCTTTTATTCAGCTACATAATTTTCATGCTTCTGTCGTTTCAATGTTGAAACTTGATGTGGCAGCCGAAATGTCTTTTATCTTGACATGAGCAGTACTTTATAGTAAAAATTTACTATAAAGTGAAGGTTAAACAGATTGGAAAATGTTGACTGTCCAATCAGTTAGATTTTGAAGAATTGATTAGAAACTGATAGGATAGGTATCATAATCTAGTTACTATGAATTGTTACTCTGACACATTTAAGAGGTACAAGGTTTCCAGATATTTTGAATCAGTGGCTATATATAGTAAATTTTTAGGAAATTGGCATGCCTGTATTCTTGGTCTTTCCCTGCATCACATCATATTTCATCTGCAAATGATCTGGAATTGATGCATAAGAAGATTATTGAGCATTCATCAAACTTTATATTATTCTTAACTTGATATATCTCTTTATTATTTAAATTCATTTGTTTTTTGCTTCTTCAGAATTTTCTTTTTAGTTCAAAGGATGAGGAGTCTCCTCTAAAGGCTATTGATTTTGGATTGTCTGACTATGTAAAGCCAGGTAATATCTACTTCTTGAGCTTTACCCATGTTACTTTCAGACACATGAAATCGAGGTAGAATCTGAGAACTGGAGTTTTTCCAGATGAGAGGCTGAATGACATAGTAGGAAGTGCATATTATGTAGCTCCTGAAGTTCTGCATAGATCATATGGCACTGAGGCAGACATGTGGAGTGTTGGTGTAATTGCATATATACTTCTATGTGGAAGCCGGCCCTTCTGGGCTCGGACAGAGTCAGGCATCTTTAAAGCTGTCCTGAAGGCAGACCCCGGCTTCGAAGAAGCTCCTTGGCCTTCTTTATCGTCTGATGCAAAAGACTTTGTGAAGAGCTTGTTGAACAAGGATTATCGTAAGAGACTAACTGCTGCTCAGGCTCTCAGTAAGTATTGGAATGTTTAACTAATCATTCGATGTACATTTTTCATTATTTGGATATTTTTAATGACAGCAGCCTGATTTCTGCACTTAGGTCATCCATGGCTGGCCAGTCATCAAGAAATCAAAATCCCTGTGGATATTCTAATCTTCAAGGTTGTAAAAGCTTATACATGCTCATCTTCTTTGCGCAAATCGGCTTTAGGGGTACGTCGCTTTACTTTTGAATTAATTCTGTTTATTTGCTCTTCAGTTATTAAAAAAAAATAAAAAAAATAAAAAAATAAAAAATTTCACAGAACAGTGGAGCAAATATTTAGGAAGTTTAAGACAATATAAAAATATGGAATATATTAGAAGAACAAAGTATGTTAAATTAATTCTGTTGGTCTCTGCCTAATTTGTTAGCACTACCTCTTTTTTATATATATTTTTTTATTTTTTGCCCTTTTCTCCTACAGCCGGATTCTATATTTTCTATAGGCACGGAATAAGATCTGCTGCTATTTGGTTAAAACAATTTAATTCTCTTAATATCAACTAAGTTGCTTTTATATTTGTGTAATACATATAATATATACACACACACACATCAATACATTTATCTGTACTTGTCGTGCAGGATAAATATATTAGATATCAATGGTTTAGCAAGCAATCATAAAAAAAAAAAAATGTTTCTGAATTGAGAAAAGACTTTCATTTAGTAATCATGGTGACGTATTTCTAACATATGTGCATGTTACTGTATTTGTAATATATGCCATGGAGCCTTCACTATTGGCCTTTTGAAAAAATATGCGATACATTAGATAGTTAGAATCATAAATAGCAAATACCATCATTCTTTAGGGATGGGAACCTTTCAAGCCTGGGCCTAAAATGTAGACTTGCTAGGCTAGTATTTGGTTTGATCATTTAAGCCTGGCCTGGCCTAGCTCAGCCCACAGTTATATAGGTATGGAAACAACAATAATAATGCCTTGTGCCCTTATTCACATTGGGCCATGAATTTGGAATGTTTGCATGGGTATGGAGTGTCAAACATTGCAACTTCCCAAAACCAAGGCAAGGGTGCAACCAACCACACAACTATGCACACAATTGGGCTCCATGCCTCTGTTTTAGAGCCCTATTGTTGAATCAATTAGAAATTCTGTTTCTTTTTGGCCTTTCTTTTAGGAAGGAATGTCCTCAAATCCAAAAAGTCTCTCTAGTGTATTATATATTCAATTATTTTCATAGGTTTACTTTAAATTATCGTCTGATACTGATACAGAAACGATCCTAGTCATGTCTCAGACTGATACAGTTATAGAGATCAATACTATAAACCCTCTGTTATTTAATTTTCCATGACCATATTAGCATTTTAGTTCATTTAAGTTATTACTTGTTTTGGTGAATAACTTCACATGACTTCGTAATTTCTTTATTACATGAGATTTTATCCCTATAAAGAGGCTGTTTCATCATTAGTCATGTCATTTACCACATAAATATTTATTGATGAAATGCTAGATATTATTAGGGCTGGGCAAGCTCAGTATCATGAAATCCATTATGGTTGGGCGTGGACTTGCATTTCTTTGCCTGAAACCAAGCTGGGTTGTCCCTGGACCTGCATAATGCTTTTTGGTTTTTTTTTTTTCTTTTTTTTTTTCTGGGGTCAGCCCAACCTGTTTCCAGTCCTATATTTAGTACTAACTTCTACACAAATTACAACCTTCAAAGCATACTGGGAGTTTTGAAAATATTGAGTAAAATATTGTAACTGTGGCAGGCTCTTGCAAAAACATTGACGGTAGCTCAGCTAGCTTATCTGCGTGAGCAATTCACACTATTAGGACCAAATAAAAGCGGATTTATCTCTCTTCAGAACTTTAAGACGGTCAGTTCTGCTTATTTACTCTCTTTTCCTATCCACTTCTCAACTTGAGTAACTCTAAATTATTCTGATGTTGGCAGGCTGTAATGAAGAACTCCACCGATGCCATGAAGGATTCGCGAGTTCTTGATTACGTTAGCGTGGTACTGATCATGATTATTGTTTAGTGGTTGCTTGGGCTCCGTTTAAACCAAGCTGAATGTTTGAAAAGAAAATGAAACATAGTCATAGAATAAGCCTCTAAACATACACATCTTTTGTGCAGGTTAGTTCACTTCAATATAGAAAACTAGACTTTGAGGAATTTTGTGCTGCGGCCATAAGTGTGCATCAGCTTGAAGGATTAGAGAGTTGGGAGCAACATGCACGTCGTGCATATGAGCTCTTTGAGAAGGATGGGAACAGACCAATTGTCATTGAGGAACTCGCCTCGGTATGTTTTACTTTCTCTTCTGCTCTCTCTCTCTCTCTCTACACACACGCACACACACACACACACATATATATACATGTGTGTGTGTTTGTGTTATTTGTTTTTATACATGTATGCATGCCTGCAAGATCAGGTGTCATCACCAGAAAAGGAAAATAAAAATAAAAAGAACTTATTAAAGTGGCTTGAGGGCTGCCGACCAAACATGCTGATATGATCATAGTGTTTAAACTCGGTTCCGACTCGGGGTATCGTCCCGGTCTGATCTTAAATTAATTTAAAAAAAAATTTAAAGCCCAACTCGTCCGATCCGAGACGGATCGGACGATCCGACCCGCCGATCCCGAGTTGGATCGCCCGATCCGTATCGGGATCGGACCGAGTCATTTTAATTAGCATCAATAAAGGATCGGTTCCGACTCGGGTATCGTCCCGGTCCGATCCCGAGTTGGATCGTCCGATCTAACTCAGGATCGAACGATCCTTTACACAATGGATATGATACCTGAATACTCATAAGGGAAGATTATGTAAACAAATTAGGCTGAAGTCTTTAAAGATTGATTTTGTTATTACATTTTTTGGCAGTCATAGGGGTGTACATGGCTGTGCCAGGCCTGGTTGAGCTGTGGCACGGCACGGCACGGCACGGCTTGGGTTTGTCATGCCTGGGTTTCACAGCTCGCAGCACGTGCACGACACGACCCAATGTGGCCCAATACAGTGTGGACAGGCTCAAGCACGGGCACGGCACAGCCCAACCCAGCCGTGCCGTGGGTTGCGTGCTATGTCAGGCTTGGGGTCCCTAAATTTAGGCATTGCAATGGCGCAGCATGGCACAACAGCTAACCATGGCATGCCGGTTGGCACGACACTATTTTTGCCACGTGCTGGCTCGGCTTGGTACGATGTACCCTAGGCCGCACTCAATATGTATTTTATATAGTGTTTTAACTTATGCTACATGGACTTGGCTACAGATGTCATCGGGTGCAGGTATGTTTCTTGGCATCAAATCTGTTTGACCTCTATATTGTAGGATATGGGGACTTGCGAAGAACGGTCATGGGCATATCATTCATTACAAATTAATAATTTAATTCCCACATAAAGAAGCAGACTATGTACACATTCACCATTTATATCCAATTAATATAAAATTCAACTACAAAGCTGTTTTGTACAAATATTTGCATATCTTCAGCAACCTATGAGAAGATGATGCGTTGCTGGGAGAAATGTAAGCAAGTAAAGCTCACTCGTCGGTCCAGCTGTCCAGACAATACAAAGTGTGGGTTTGAACAACCCACGATCGAATATGAAATTCAAACATTAAAGCGGAATCGGTTATCATAATCGAATTGAATGGTTAGTTAACCGACCAAGGAAGTCTATAAATATACAGAGAGGATCACTTTCTCTCCCCCTTCAACCACAACACAAAACAAGCGCAACATTGCTCAGACCCCACGGTTGCTTATCTCCTCTTTCGTTGCTTCCATTGCAACTCTTTGTCCTTTTCTTGCTCCCAGCCATTTTCTCCCTTAAGTATTTTTTTTTTTTTTTTGGAATTGGTAAATTCCAGATGAAACATATAGAGAAAAAAAGAAAAGTTTACATTACAGATTAAAGCAATCTGATCGCAGATCAGAGAAGCATTAAAGGGAGACTACCACTGAACTAGAGACCATATCTAACCCAAACCCATGTGAGGCAGGAACAGCCATACCATCACACACAATCTTAACAAAAAGAACTGCCACCAGAAATCAGACCATTCCCACGGATAGAGAGGGAAACGGTGCACTAAGGGGCATAAGTTAACAGGCAGTGCTTGAGGAAGATCCTATCCGAGTGAATAAAACAATTCAGGTTCGTTCGAAATCTCCCTGTAAATTCTACCCCCTCATTTGACGCTTACGACTTGGAGCTACAAGATCGGCCAAGCTATAAGAGCTATCAGGCAAGGAAGGGATCTTTGACTTGAAGGGAATCGTATAAGATGCCAAAGAAGCCTCAAAATCTCCTTCCGAGTACTGATGGTCGAGATACCATCGCTTCACACATTTGGTATCATGTTCCAAAAGTCTTTGGCTAAAGGCCTTGTTTAGTTTTTCCTCTAAAACGGCCGGGGAATCGCGCTGGTCCAATTTCAGCCTATAAAACTTCTCAAATCGGTGAACAAACCAAATGCAGTCATAAATACCTAGTTCATCTTTCTGTTTTTTTTGGTGTGAAGTTGAGGAATTGGAACTTTTTTTCTCTTCCCTTTGGAAGGAGGCGCCCTGGAATCGGCCGTCGATGTGTCACCAACGGCCTTGGACGGTGTGCCAGCAAAAGAAGCATCCTTTACCTCTTTTGACCTTTTGGAGAAGGAGCTTTTGAGGAAGAATCTTTAACCGGTGGACTTAGCAAGGCAATATATTCCTCTCGCGGCCGGGCAAGGGTCTAGAGAATGTAATAAGACCACCAGGTTTTGAAGGCAGTAGTTGAGGAAGGACAATTGGGATGCAAGATCATAGAAAAATCTTTAACAAAGCGGTAGGAGTCAAGGGCCAGCTTTTAATGTGGATTGGGGAGCAGACAATCACTCGATCGGCCGAATCATCATTCAAGGAGAAGCCGTGAGGAATTGGGAGAGCCTGGGTCAGCCTGAACTGAAGAGCGCAGAAGTGGGGAAAGTAAGACTCCACCCCACATTTCTGGTCCGATCGGGACTCCACTCATTATCCCGCCATAGGGGAGGTCCTGACAAAACAAATAACTAGCCCGAAGGGCATCCCTTCACTAGGCCGCTTCAGGCTACTCAACATTATGAAAATCACGATCGGACAGCTACTTTGAGCGATCCAACTGAATGAGAAAGGGTTGAAATAAAACATCATCACGGTCAGGCTGACGACCAGAGAAAAAATGGAAGCTGTCATCGAAAGAAGCTTTATTCAAGATGAAATTCAGCCAGCGATGGTTGAAGTATTGAAGGCCGGTAAGGGGAGGAACTAAACTTTGATAGAAGGCAGAAGAGAAGTACTCATAAAGCCACCATTGGAGAAGCCATAGGAGCCCTCCAACGGCCGCTAGTCCTTCCACAGAAAACTCAAACAAACTTCTATACAAGGAGGAAAGCATAGGGGGGTAGAAGCAATTTGCGACTGGCCGCCAAGACGACGGCCAAGAAACTACATTCTTTGGTCATCTGGCCAGAAGCAACACAAAGAAGATTTCAGCAAAGTAACATGAGAAGGAAGGAGCAGTGCTATTGAACGGTCACCCGACCGCTCGACTTCCGATCTCTCGACATAAAGGTCCCATAAGCTACATGGGCATGCTGGTTATCAAAAGAGATATTATCCTGATCCACAGACAGGATTTGACTGACATACTCAGCCACTGGAGGTAGACCAGTTAGGGTGCCGACATCCATGACTGTTGAGGTCATAGGCATAGTGTAAGGGATCGTCCGATCCTGAGTTGGATCGGACCGGGACAATCTCCAAGTCGGAACGATCCGATATTAAAGGTAAATTCTTTGACTCGGTTCGATCTCGAGACGGATCGGGCGATCCGGATCGTCCGATCCGTCTCTGATCGTCCCAGTTGGACCGAGTTGGGGTTTTGAATATATTTTTTTTTATTAATTTGGAAGGCAAACTTGAATCATGTATTCTAAAGCGTTTTGTCAAACAGGTGGCGGGATTGATCTGATGAAGAAGAAGATGGCAAGTTGCTGGCCTGCTGCGGATCTGAAGAAGAAGAAGAAGAAGAAGAAGAAGAAGAAGATAGCATGGCAAGCTGCTGCTGTTGCTGCGGATCTGGTCAGAAGACGAAGATGAAGCTGAATGGCTGATTTCTGAAGCATTGTAGTTGCTTGGATAAGCTGGTCTTCACTGCTGTTCAAAAGTATCTTTAGCTCTGCAATTTCTTGATCTACTTCATTTAACATCTTCCGTGCATTAGAAAGATCAAAGATCCCTATCCTTCTCTTCCAAAACAAGTTGTATGGAAGCGGGAAGCCTGCTCGGATCTCAGTTGTTGGATTTGAAGCCTGGTCTCTACTAATTCTGAATCTTTGGCTTCGAGAAGATTATGCGATTTTCCAACTTCAGAAATTTTTCGATCCAGCTCCTCCTGGAGGCATGAGCATGGATATCTCTTGGCAAGCTACTGCTGTTGCTGTTGCTGTCAGCTGATCTGGTCTGAACAATTGAAGACTTGAAACCTGAAACAAGGGAAAGGAAGAAAGAAAGAAGGGAAGAAGAAAAGAAGAAGAGAATCAGAAATTTCAGAATATGTCAAAGCCCTTTTAACTCGTTTTTTGGTTTATTTTCTTTTTTATTTATTATTTTTTTTTTCTGGATCGTCTGATCCAAAAGTGGATCGGCGATCCAACTCTGTCTCGGACCGGGATGATCCCCGATCCGAGTCCAAGTTCAAACACTATGGTCATAGGACCACAAGGAAAATGAAAGGAATTACTCAACTGACTCTAAAAACAAATGGCCACGGCTAAAAGGTTGTGGTCCATGGTCACCTCAAAACGGGAATATTGAATAAATTCATATATCCTAAACTTCCTCCAAGAGTCGGAGCAGACCGGGGCCAAACGGTCAACCCATTCATTCCAAGCCTTGTTTACACTAGGCCAAGAACGGATAGATCGGCTGGCAGACTAGGCCATCCAATCAAGACCATCGAAGGATAGCAAGAGCTTGTCTCTAAATGCTCTAGGGTGGAAAAGGTTAAGGTCGTGTACAGGAAAAGGGCGGAAGGTAGGGTCAAAAGTAGGACCTAGAACCATAGAAGAAGAAGGGTTTTAAAGAGTACCTGACCCGAAATATGATCAACTTTGGTGGCCGGTGACCAATACGACCGAGAGACTGAGGGAAGATGAACCGGGAGCAGTAGCGGCGGAAGACCTCTTAACCTTCTTAGATATGATCAAAGATTTGCAAAAGAAGCGACGAGTAGAAGATGAAGACTCAAAGGAAGAAAAGAGAATGCAGAGCATAACAGATTGCAGGTTTAAATGAGTTCAAACGAGCTCAAAAGAAGGGAAAAAGAGGATCGGATCAGCGAGCTGAAAGGTTGATCTGACCAGAATCCTTCTTTTTTTTTTCCTTCCCGAGGAATGGCACGTGTGCAATCATTAATTACCTTTCTTACGTCTCTCCAGATCGACAGAAGGTTAAAGGACGTAAGAAAGTTAGGGGGCATTGTTTCGCACAAATATTTGCATACTCCAGCAACCTATGAGAAGATGTCGCATGGCAGAGAGAAACGAAAGCAAGTGAAGCTTACTCGCCGGTCTAGCTGTCCAGACAAAATCAAAGCGCTGGTTTGATCAACCCACAATCAAATATAAAATTCAAACATTAAAGCGGGATCAGTTTTCATAGCTGAATTGAACGGTTAGATAACTAATCGAGGAAGTCTATAAATACATAGAGAGGATCAGTTTCTCGCCCCCTTCAACCACAACACAAAACCAACGCAACGCTGCTAAGACCCCACAGTCGCTTATTTCCTCTTTCGTTGCTTCCATTGCAACAACGGTGCTTGATCCTTCTCTTGATCACCAATATTGCTCTCAACCTTGGATGCTCTTTCAGCCTGCATGTGGGTCACGACCACTGTAACTAGCCCCTCTATTCACCAATCAATTCAGTTAAAGTCTGCCACCCTTAGCCTCAGACCGATCTTCGCTGGAACCATACCTTGAGAAGCTGCTCTCAATCCGACAAGTAATTCGTCCAGCCTGACAGTCGGTCACGGCTGCTACGAGTACCACTGTTGGTTAATCAGTCTTCTTTCTTCTTTTTACTTTCTTTTGTCCTTATCAAACAGATCTTTACTGTCTCCTTGAGAAGCTGCTCTCAACCTGATCGGTCATCTATTCAGTCTGCCAATGAATTATGGCCGTTGAGATAACCATTGTTGGTTCATCAGTCTTCTTTCTCCCTTTTCCTTATTTCTGTTTGTTTATTATCAACATCTGATGTGCCTGGTATTTAGTCATGAATAAATTCTTGATTGAAGCAGGGTTTTTGGTGTCTTGTCTTATTCAACCTTATTTTCTAACTGACATTGTCTTTTCATTATCTGAAGGATCAGACGAACTCATAACAAAGGAGGAACCCCAACCTTTGTCAATCGCCTAAGAACAGACACACATTTGGTGATCGATCGCACGACCGATTGTTCAACCTACTCGATTTATTCAGTAGGATCGGTGCCTTGGGTCAACAGCTCCTTACTCTTGGACTTGACCAAGTCCTGGCGCGCCCGCACATAACACACACATACCAAGACACCAAGTGCTTAGCGAACTGGCCGCAGAGGTCAAACCGGAGGGATTCGGTGGGAGCAAAAGCAAAGCAATTTTGAACTTAAAATATGATAACACAAACTAAATGTGGTAATGCACTGAAGTTTATTCAAGGGACTACTACTTTTAGCTATCTTTTTTTTTTCCATTAGTAGTTTTAACCATCTTAAATGGCTCCTAAATGTTAGTTTATCCAGAGATGGGTGTGTACCCGACTTAACAAAAATTTCAACTAAAAAGTGGACAAGGATTTGAAGTGCTGGATACATATCTAAGACCTATAACCATGGCATGTCATATTCGACATGGGTATGCCAGGTCATTGCTATTAAACACTCCAGTTGGTATCTTTTAAGTGATGGAATGTAATGATTATCTAATGATATCATAAAAGAAAAGAAATTTTTAACCATGAAGCTATGATAGTGGAAATAAAATACTTCAGACAGATTCTATTTTGTGTTTTGTTTTAATTAGGTTACAGAAGGTTAATTGCCTTCTTGAAAGTTGCGTTAGGTTTCTTATAAAAAGGAAGAAAAAGTTATTCCATAACCTTGCTCTAGTTAATTAGTTATTTAGTTGCCTTTTGTTGCATATAAACACTTGCATATATAATATTACAGTGCATAGCATGAATCTGCATATCATTCTTATTTCCTAACAAAAATCATAATGTAGCCGAATAGAAGAGGGATTTTAGTTTGTTCTGGCATTGTGTTAAGCATTCAAATCTCAGTTTTGGTTTCAATTCCTGGCAATAGCAAGACGTTTTGGGATTCAGCGGAATCAACTGAAAACAAAAATAATTAAAAATTAACTATACATATGTGTGTGTGTGTGTGTGTGTGTGTGTGTATGTTTACATATATATTTGCACTACGAAAAAAAGTAAAAAAATAGATTTTTTGAATGCGATATGCTAAGAATGAGCATTCAGTTCTTCTCATCCCTTTTTCACCTCATCATCTTGCTACATAAGATCCCCAAGTGAACCATCTTCAATTTTAACATGCAACTTTGTTGCCCACAAAATCCCCAAATTTTAGACCCTAACTTCCAACAAAAACCCTAATTGTAATCCTTTTCCTCATCTTTACCTCAAATCTACAGCAAATATTTCTTCTTACAAACCTGCACGTGAAGAACTCCTCAGAAACAAATCTCTCTAAATCACTCCAGTGAAAGGAAGAAATTGAGGGAAATGGAGAATATGTACCTTGAAGTTGAACCTTTTATATGACTTGGATTTGATGATTGAAGAAAATTGTTTGAATTTGGTGTGATTTGGATTTACAGCTCCTCCACGGCTCTCAACCAAACCTCATCTAATTTTATAAATTTGAACCCAATGTATCATTATGTATAAGCAATATATATTGCCGTTATGTAACGGTTTGGATAATATGTTTAGGTTTAGGTGAATCTGAATGATACATTTCAGCTGTGATACCCAGGCTCTTCATTTAGCCCCATACTCTTGTTCAGCATGAGATGACATGGCTAAGGACTATGTGTATGGATATATGTCAGATGCTTCAAATCTGTTTCCACATATTTGATAGAATTTTTGCTGAATTGGATACCTAGGTTTCCAACACATACCTAGCATTAAGGGGTTATTAGACCAATATTCTATTCTATATTAGTTTAGAACGTTATTACATCTGGATTTCTATATTGTAATGTTTCAAGTGTATAATTGCTTGGTTTATGGTTGATGTTTCTATGTCAAATATAAATAATGGGATATATACACAGCTTCTCTGTTTGAAATGTATTTTTCCTTCTTTGATATTTAATGTGTCCATATATGTGTACTTGACCATCAGACCTCTCTTAATACAAGCCCTGTATCACAAGATATGAGGGTCATACATATCCAAATACTTGGGCATATACCTCCACCTGAAGTCCATGTAACTCAGCATTTCAACCTTTAACGTTTCAACCAAAGCCATGTAGTTTCAGGTTTTCTATGTATCATATAGGTTGAAGGCTTTGCTCCCTTGCAAAGGCAATATGTATTGATTTTGGTTGAAATGTAAATCCATGACATTGTCTGACACTGTTGAACAATCAGGAAGAAGTCAGCTATAATGGATCATTCAGGCTGCGTTTGGTTTTCATCAAACTGTGGGAAAGGAAAAAGAAAGTGGTGGCCCACCACTTTCCTTTTCCTTTTGGTGTTTGGTTGCTTGGGAAAATGAAAATAAAATGGGCCCCACATCACTTTTAGGAAAAATTTTGGCTTGCAATGCCAAAAAAAATTTGACACTCATCTTGCCCGAATCTGCGTCAAAGGAATCAGAATTTTTTTTTTTTTCTGATTACTTTGAGTTTCCCACACTTTGATGCTAACCAAACACAGCCTCAAAGAAAAATTGTGTTTTTGTGTGATTTGGTCAGACTACAAGGAGTTTTTCACCTTTTATGTAAGAGTTGGAGTGGTGTTTTTTCTTCCTACACGTTCTGAATCTTCCTTGGCCACGTGTTTACTTGTAATGTCTCAGTGCAAATTGTTTTAATATTTGGTTTTACCAGGAACTTGGGCTTAGCCCATCAATCCCTGTTCATGTAGTTCTCCAAGACTGGATTAAACATTCTGATGGCAAGCTCAGTTTTTTGGGGTTTGTGAGACTACTACATGGGGTGTCTTCTCGATCAATGCAGAGGCCTTGAGATAAAACTCCATCTCAATGCAGAGATCTATTCTTCTATAGTCACTCTTCTTGAGCAAAAAATTTACAGAATGCATAATGCATGCCCAATTAGAGTGCTGCCAGAGCAGGCTGTTCTTACTCTTTAGCTCAGCAAAGGCGGAAAGCAGCAATTAAGACTAGAGATGATGCAGCCTGAGCCAGAGCCAGTGCATAAGCCATATTTGGCTTCTCATGTGCGGTATGTTTTTTTTCCCTTTTTTTTTTCTTTCTTGGAATTTTTCCCATGTTTTGTTCATTGAAACTGTAAGAGGGTTGTACAGATGAGGGCAGATCACAAATGATGTTTTAGGGTTAGAGACAGTTAAAAAGTGAAATGAGTTTTGTGTACTCAGTGACATTTCTGTTCTTAATAAATTCGTTCTTTTCTCTACAATGTTTTATCAAAAGATAGACGGCAAAAACTGTTTCTTCTTTCGATGATTCATAAGCTAGTTGAAATTATAGCTTATGGATGATGAAGTTCTGATGAATCCATTTCCCTTCAATTAAATCTAAACACGAACTCTTGTTTAATGAAATGAAAACATAAGATAAAGACAGCTCAATATTCATCGAGTCAATGGCTTTGGGCTATTAAAGTGAAAAAGTCTAAATTCTTGTAATGCTCTTCACTTATTGTGAGACTCACTCCAACCACAAATTTATGATTTGGATTATGCTGATATATGTATCTTTTTTTTTTTGATCAAATTGCTGACCCATTGATCATCTGAAAGTAGCAGTTAGGTTTACTGTTAGCACATGAACACCATTTTTGTCTTCTGTTTGCCAGCTTTACTTCATCTTGACAGATCTTTAGCCACACTTATTCTACGACAGAAATCTCACTTCCTTTCCTCAGCCATCAACAATCAAAAGTGCCTCTGCTCTGTTCTGCAAGCATAGCCTATAAGACGAAAAAAAAAATACAAGTTTCCTTAAAGTCCTGCATATCTTTTCTTTCCTTCTCTGAGCCATTCAACTCCACAGAAATCATTTCATTCTGAAGCAAAGAACTTAATGTTGTCTTGTTTCTGCTAGTCTGGAGCTTTGTTTATGGATCTGTATGTTCCACCAAGTACACGCTTTGGGATATCCTTTTTGCAAAGTGGACTATTATTCTTTGTACTTTATCAACCAATGTTTTAAAACTCGGCTCAGGGAGCGGGTTGGGTCAACCTGGTACAACCGATGGGTCAATCCGAATCAACCCATTGAATTGATGCTATATTTATCATAATGTAAATATAATAGAATGAAAGAAAGAACAAGAAAAAACCAATCAGCTATATTTGAATAAAGAATTAACTACTATAATATGTTAAAATGTAATGTCAAATAGAAATTATTCACCATATAATGATATTTCCAAAAAAAAAATTGAAAATATACCAATAGTCCAAAAACCCAATACAAATCATCATCAATGAAACTAATCAATCAGTGACCTGACTGGGTTTGTAAAACTTGTCTTAATTATCTGCCAGGTTACTAGTTAAACTGGTTAAATAGCTGGGTCACAACGATTTTCAATACTTAGTGGGTTAAAGGCCCACCCAGCTCGGTTATACAATTGGATACTGGTTGAACCAGCCGGGTCGGGCCAGGTTTTAAAACATTGTTATCGATAATTGTCAACTACTAATCTGCATATAACTTTGTTGCCAAAGGCAATCAAACGAGATAATTCAATGAGAACCCAAGACCAAGTATCTGGGCATTGGTATATGCTAGTGACATCAACACATAAAGAAGCATACTTGGTCATGCATTATTTAGCAAAACTCCAAGATTAGGTATGTGGCAATATAATTAATTGATCTTCCTTACATAAATCACAAATGTAAACATGTTATATTTATGATATTTTGAAGACTAGTTTAGAAAGATTGAAGCCATCTCACCATATACAAATGAGGCTTCCCCTAAACTCTAGCAGCAAAAAGTGCCTCAATCTCCTCTCTAAGCTATCCTTTTGTGTCACGCCCCGAATCCGAAATATAGGATCTCGAGGATTTCAAAGTGTGATCTTCAGATCCACATAATGGATGCGACTGCCAAACCATCAATATACATAACCAATCCCATAGTTTCACAGAGCATAACTAAGTATCCAGTGGAAGTCTGATAAAATTTATACCTTTAACTTATTATAAGAACAAACTAATGTAGAATCCAATCATGATTAAAACATCAACTAAAATTTTACAATAATAGTGCCCACATAGGGTCAAAAGGAAATATAAAACATAGTTCTTAAACAAGTGCATAAACTCTAGTGTTCCCATCTCGCCAAGGATCTACCCTCGATATCCATATCATTCAAGAAGTTCGCCTGTTTCAACATAGGGTGAGCTTAGAGGCCCAGTAAGAATAATATAAAGTAATTACAACAGTTATTTTCATAATCATATAATGAAATAAGTTAATTCATGCAAAATATCACTCATCATAATGTCATGTTATTGCTTTCATATGTTCATCATCACAATCCTAGTCATATGCATGGTTATACTCATAATCACATTCACAGTTATATTCCTAATCACAATCATAATCCAATTCATAATTATAGTCATAATCACATTCATAATTATAGTCATAATCAAATTCATAATCCAATTCATCATCATACTCATCTTAAGCAATTACTGACATCATCATGAAACTCCGTCATGGCACACATATAAACACAAGCTATATAGATTCCATGTACTCATGCACTCTATCATAATACATACCCATATCCAAGGCTACCAACTCCCATGACACCTTCGACACAATGACAATTCCCTTATCATTGCTCACACCATACATACCACATAATTAGCCACAACATAGATTACTTTACATCTCAGTTAATAATTACTCATCAAGCTACTTCTACTCATAAATATTAAATATCACAACCAATTATCATTTCACATAGAATACTCAAACTCATATTAAAGTCACACATGACTCAATGCAAATCTTGCAAATACAAAGTATGATCATGCGGATGCTAACCTATCAATTGCCACACAATTAAACCATATTCAATTCCATAAGTAATGAAAGATATGCAAGGTGAATGGTGGGTGTGTATGATGTGTGTTGTGATGTATGATTTGAATGCATTGTGTTGTATGAAATGATGTATGTATGCAAGGGTGTTAGGCCAAGCCTAACGATGAATACCGACCACATATTCTTTAGGACACTCTGTCTCAGGAATGCGACACAACGACAATGTAACTATTAATAATCATTACTTTTCGGGAATACAACCCAAGGTAGAATGCTACCATCTTTTCTTTCAGGGAATACAACCCAAGGCAAGAAATCCGTCATCTTTCCTTTAAGGGAATAGTACCCTGGGAAGGAAATCTGCCCTCTTTTCTTTCAGAGAATGTCACCCTAGGCAGGAAATCTGCCATATTTCCTTTCAAGGAATGGCACCCAAGGCGAGAAATCTGCCCTCTTTCCTTTCGAGATCTACCATAGGTAGGAAATTCACCTTCACACAAACAAACAACACAAACATCTTGTGTTACACACAACACAAGTATCACCAGTGAGTGCCTCAAGCATCACTCTCAATACCATACAATTCAGAAGACAAACTTAAGACTCACATACAATTTACACAACAATGAATCAAACTAAGATCATTGTACACTCTAAATTCATACCACATAGCTCATGTCATAGTACAACCACTCAAAATCACATTAATATATAATAACACACTATACACAGTCAATTCATATTGAAACTAAGTAGTTCACACAATTTATTGCACAAAATCTTGTACAGGCATTTCACACACACACACACACACACACTATAAATAGCTTCATGGGACTTCCCATGAAGTTCCATCAAGTTTGGAGCTCGGTAGTTGCCGGGCTACCTACCGAAGCCATTTTCAAGTTTTGACACATCTTCAGTGTTTAATTCATAGCTATTTTTATACTCATTGGATTGACCTCAACCTTGGACCATTGTGTTCCTAACTGACAAGGGAACCCAATAAAAATATAAAATAAATAATCCAAGCTCTACAAGAACCTCGTTAGCTCCCTCCAATTGGAGGGAGTTTGTTGTCACGCCCCGAAACCCGTAACCCGAATCCCTAGGTGGGATAGCACGAATCACGAGACGCGACCTTCGGGATCTAT
>JAUPMG010307434.1:0-16445 GCA_031762675.1 Pachysandra terminalis
ATCTGCATCTTTATACACTTCTGTTCTCAGATGATCATGATTAGAATAAGTAATCCTTTCCCGGTAGAGGATTTAAGTTATCATGGAATTCTGTAAACTACTTCAAGACGTGTAATACGTGGAGAATGCATACGCTAACTGATGGCACTCACAGGCCACAGCAAAGGCGATATCTGATCTTGTGAGAGAAAGATATATCAACTTCCCACCGATCTTTGAAATCGACTTGCATCAAGAAGAGATTGTCCATCTTGATAATTCCACTTAATATTCAACTCAATCAGATTATCAACTCCTTTTGAGCCCAACTTTCATGTCTCCTTAAGAAGATCCAAGATATACTTCTGTTGAGGGATTAATATGCTCTTTCATGACATGGCAACTGCAATCCCAAGAAAGTATTTTAAAGTTCCAAGATCCTTAATCTCAAACTTCTCACCTAAATGCTTCTCGAGTTTCTTAATCTCTTCTAGGTCATTACCTGTCACTACACTGTCATCTGCATACACAATAATAGTGATATTTTTCCCATTATGCTTGGCTAACAAGGTATGATTTGCCTGACTTTGAAAGTATTCATACTCTTTCATTACACAGCTAAGCCTTTCAAACCAGGTATGTGGAGATTATTTCGGTCCATATAGGGCCTTTTTAAGTCTGCACATTTTTCCTTCACTACCAGGAAACTTGAACCCTGATGGTTGTCTCAGTATTCCTCATCCTATATATCACCATGTAGGAAAGCTTTCTTCACATCCCACTAACATAATGGCCATGAAAGTTGTGCTGCTAATGATGGAATGATCGTTATGGCATTCTCTTTGTTACCGAGGTAAATGTCTCCTGGTAGTCAATTCCATAAGTTTTTTTTGGAAGATAAATAATTTAATTAATTGTCAAAATAAAGAGGTTACATTCTCTGGTATGAAAGCCCAGCTGCATCCTTGTCAAGGATGTTTTTAAGACCCAAAGGTATTATATCATCATTAAACAAAATTATTTCATTCCTCAGGGTGGCATGTCTAGCCAAAAAGTCTGCACCAAAATTACTTTCTGTTTTAATGTGAACCAGCTTGCATTCAAGAAAAGACCTGATAAGTTGTCTGATTTGGTAGGCTGTATCTTTCTGTTCCCAAGGCACCAGATTAGTGTCATCTTTGCTGAGCATCCTAACAGCAAGAAGAGTGTCTGAACCAACCCATATCTTCTGTATACTGTGCTCCCTAGCAGGCTAGCACTAGCACACCGAAGTCCAATCTTGATTGCTTCAATCTCATGAGTCAGAACCTGCACACGCTCAGTTACCCTAGCAAAGGCCACAACCCCCCTGCGATCTCTAATCAAACCCCCAGCGCCCGCCCTGTCTTCCCCAAAAGAACCATGTGTATTCAGCATGTAGATACCCTGAGGACCCTGCCATTTAACCCACCTTGAGCTCTACCTACTATAATCCACTGTGAAATCCCAGTTTGAACAAAAATCTCTGTTACTTTCTGTATCAGGCACTCTACCAGTGTAGCCCTGTACTTTGTCCCTCACATCATTACATTACATATCTTACTCAGAACAACTTGGTATGGGGAGTAGTTGTTCTGAAATATATGCAAATTCCTCTCCCTTCACAATTAGTTACTGTTGCACAGAATGAGAGCTTTCTGACCCAACTGATGAAGCTTGAATCAGAAAACAGAGAGGAGCAGTAGCCTATTTCCTCCTCCCATGGTAGCACACTTCTTTGATGTTACACTTTCCTAGGATAAGGGACCATACCTTTTTTGAGAACACACAAGATAAGAACAGGGGATTGTGAGATTCCACATCAGTTCATAGTTTAAAATTTCGGAAATGTCAACCATTTTGGACCCTCCAAAATTTCTGAAATTTCGGCCTAAAACAATTTTATGATTAAAATAATTGAATGAAATAAGGCTCTGAAATTTCTTGAAATTTCGTGAAATTTCAGATATTTCACCGAAATAAATTCACTTTTTTTATTTTAAGTATTTTAATATAGATTTAATTTCAGCTAATCTCTGTCTTTTTTTTCTTTTTTGAATAAGTACTAAGTAATAACATCTAAAATATAAATAATAAAGTTAGTCAATAAAAAGTGATATCTTCATTAAATTATATATTATTTATGAACATACAAATTTAAGAAAAAAGCAACAAATAATATTTGGATTAATAATGTGAAATAATATAAAAGTTTATAACTATTAAATACAACATTTATGTTACAACATCCAAAAAGTATATAAGTATCCAATATATTTGATTCAAATTCTAACATTTAAAAAAAATACAATGTATAAAGGTTTAAACCGAAATTTTAAACTTTATTTCTTGATTTCCTTCAATTTACGCGGGTACAGAATCCGTACCTGTATAAGCAAAAGAAAAAAAAATAATAATAATATCTATTATATATAATAATTAATAAATAATGTACCCAATATCAACTCCGCTCTAATAGTATTCTCAAAGATTGTGTAATCTCAAATAATTATAGAGTAAAATAGTCTTTAATAAAGTTTCTATTTTTAGAGTTTTAAATAGAGTTTTTTACTTTTAACTATATTTCAGAATTTATTTGGGCCGAAATATCCAAAATTTCGGCCGAAAATTTCGTTGATCAAGTGAACATTTTGGGTGAAAAAATTTGGGTAATCACTGAAATTTCGGCTATTTCGTGTGAAATTTTGACAAAATTAATCAGTTCGAAATTACTTCATTTCGGATTTCATCCAACCCATCCGAAACCGAAATTTTAAACTATGCATCAGTTCTAGACAGCACACACCTTGTATCAGATACAATACCAAATCTGCCAAGTCTGTCTCTAGTAGAAAGTTTGGATTGGACAGCCACCTAAGTAATTTACTGCCTATGAAAGTTCCCTTTGAACCATACCCTATTGCTGGAGGTTCTGATCATTTATCAGCATTATATATCTGTCTACAAGTAAATTGCCGAAACAGGGGTCCCATGGGATGCCAGCAATCCCACCCGATCCATGAGTACTTCCCATCAACCATATGTGCATGGTCACCAAGTTTCTAGTCATAGATCTTATATAATCTTCCTTCAACTGCAAGAGCATTTCCTAGAGGTGTTTATTGACCAAAAGTTATTTTCTTTCATGAGGTAAAGCCAAACCCAGGAGACCCAGGTAGACCTAGATTTCCCAAGAATCAGCCAAATGTATCTGAGTATAGCTGCTTGGTTCCAGCATATCAGATTGATTAAGCCCAATCCACCTTCATTCTTGGGCCTGCACACACTTTCCCAAGCAATTGGGTGGATTTTCTCGTTCATCTCAGGACCAGCCAATAGAAATTGAGCTCAGATTCTGTCAAGAACCTTAAGTACTTTTTAGGTAGAATAACGATGGAGACATCCAGTAAGTTTGTATACCGAAAAGCACAGACTTTGTCAACTCCAACCTCTCAGCAAATGAAAGACTCCCCTCCTTCCAGCCTTTGAGTCTTGTCTTGACCTTCTCAATAATTGGATAGCAGTCCTTGACATACAACTTAGTGGTGATAAGGGGTACTACCTAGTATCTGATAAGAAATTTACCCTCACCAAATCCAAGATCTGAAGTATCCCAGACCTAGTAGTGCCATCAGCCCCTGCTAAAGAGATCTGGCTTTTGGAGAGGTTTTCTGGTAAACCAGACACCTTCTGAAACCAGTCAAGAGAGTTCTTGATAAAGGAGATGGACTTCCTATATGCACTAGCAAATACAAACAGCTCATCAGCAGAACGGACCAAGGAAATGCCCCCGTCCTTACATAAAGGGTGATGAGAGAACCCACAGGCAGCTGAGTTAGCTGCGATTTATCTAGCCAGCACCTCTATTACCATAACAAATAGGCAAGGGGACAGGGGGTCACCCTGTTTTAGCCCTTTCTTACCCTTAAAAAGCCTTACTAACCCACCATTCAAATTTAAAGAGTAAGATGTTGTAGTCAGGCATTGAGCAATCCACTCAAGGAAGGGCTTTGGGAACTTCCATTTCTTCAGCATGTCAATCACTAGATTCTACTTCACTGAGCCATAGGCCTTAAAAAATCAATCTTAGTAGCACATATGGAAGCACTTCTTTGAAGATGATAGTCATGTACTAGCTCATGAACCTGCAAAATACTATCACTAGTCCTTCTATCAGGAATGAAAGCTGACTGATAATCTCCCACCAGTGAGTTTAGTACCCTTTTTTTTTTTTGATAATTAACAACATTTTATTAATCATCAAAGTGGAATATGTACAAAAGCTATACAAAAATGATCACATACAGTGATCAAGAAAGCAAAAACAAAATAGAAAAAAGAAAAAACGACACTATAGCCTCCTTTATGTCACATCATCCCATAAATTCTCACTAGGAGATCCCGAAATAAAATTAGCTCTCGTAACCCCAGTTCTAGCCATTTCATCAGCCTCGGTGTTAGCAGATCTAAGAACATGAATAAAAGAAATCTTAAGTACATGATTGGTACCCTTTTGAGCCTGTTTGTAATCAGCTTGGCAATACACTTATAAGTAGTATTACAACATGAGATTGGTCTGTAATCCCCAAAAGTAGTGGCCACCTCTTTCTTAGGTACCAGAGTGATAATTGCATGATTAACTTCTTTAAGTAACTTACCCTTCCAAAAGAATTCCTTCACAGCCTTTATAAACTCAGGTCCTGTAATGTCCCAAGTCTGCTTGATAAAATAGGATGTGAAGTCATCAGGGCCAGGGGCTCGGTCCTCTTGAAGACTAAATAGTATTTGGGTAATTTCTTCAGTTCTAACTTCCTTACACAGCTCCTGATCTTGCTCATCAGAAATCTCACTACCAGTTCACATAACCAATCAGATTGGTAAATCCCTTGTCTCAGACCCCAGTAATGAAGTGTAGTAAGTAGTAAAATGATCTTCAATAAGCTTGGGATCAGTGATTTTATCACCCCAACCACCGTGTATAGAAGCTATTTTGTTTCTTAATCTGTGGCCTAACATTGGCTTATGAAAAAAGGCTGTATTGTTGTCCCCTAGGGACAGCCATTGGATCCTTGATTTTTGCCTGGTATGGGCTTCGAGTTGTTCAAGAAGGTTCCTGTACCTTTTACTTGCTTCCTTCTCCCCACAGGCCTCACACCAGTAGACTGACTCAAGTTTGTCTCTTGTATAACATCCAATTTCTTCTTAGCTAAGAAGATATTATTTTCTAAATCAGAAAAGAGGGCCTTGCACCAAGTCTTGAGTCTGGCTTTTACTTTTTTCAGTTTACTAGTTTGTATAAACATATCAGTACCCTGAACATGTTCTTGCCAAACCTCATGAACAAGCTCTAGAAACCTAGGTTCCCTTGTCCAAAAGTTAAAGAATTTGAAAGGGATTTTGACCTTCACACCATCATCAAAAATAGTAATCAAAGCTGCAGCATGATCTGACACACCAGGGGCAAGATATTCAACTTCAGCTGCATTATACTTACTAAGCCAAGCATGGTTGATTAAGGCTCTATCAATCCTTGACATGATGCTTGCATCCCCTGTAGACTTATTAGACCAAGTAAAAAAAACAGCTCTTTGTCTTGAGATCCAACAAGTCAATTCTGTCAATCAGGTCATTGAACTCCTGAGCAGCATTTGCATGAAAAAGCACTTCCTCCTCTTTGACAATGTTAAAATCACCCACAATAATCCAACGAGTATTGGATTGATCCTCTCCAAATTCCTCCACAACCTTCTTTCCACCACTTCATTGCAGCCATAAATGAAAGATATAAAAAATGACTCTCCAGAACTCTTCAATGTAACCTTAGCATGTATCATCTGATCATACTTGCTTAGAACTACCAGGTCAATTTCTAGTTGATTCTACAAAATCCAAATTCTACCTTTATAGATTCAGAATAGTTAAAATGATAGAATCAGTTTGCAGCAATTGATTTAGTAGTGGTAATAGAGTTGACACTTCTTACCTTAGTTTCTGTCAACTCCATAATGGAGACTTTATTTGAAGCCATGAACTTCCTTCACTGTTTTGCGGAATCATTTTGACCCCTCACATTCCACATCCCCACTCTGATCATTTATTGTTTTTTTTCGATGGGAACTCCTAGTTACATCGACTGCCCCAGCCTCCATCAGGTTGCCCTTTGCATCAGTCACATGCTACAAGTCCCCTTATTCTTTTTCCTGGATTTCTTGGAACCACTTGATCCAGCTACCAACTCAGCGGCTGCTGCTACACCATCTACTTCCTCTAGTCATTCAAATGCATTAGAGCAATTAATCTCAGTCTCCCTAGGGAGCAAGTGGAGGAATCTCTGGCTCTTGGCTAGCCTGAGCAGCACCATCAATAGCCTTTGGATCATCATTCAATCCACTATTACTATTCACTGCAGTTACCATTTCGTCACTTTGCATTTCAATGGTTATCTCAGGTTCCTTCTTAGTTTGATCTAACCCCTCCTGCTTAATGAGTTCTATGTCCTCACTTGCTCCTTGCAGACGCTCAGGAGCCAAGGTTGTAAATGTCGCTGTTGTAAAGACACGTCGCCGAACCTTTCCGAAGACATGTCAGTGACATGTTGCCGATATGGTGGAAAAAAGAAAAAATGAAGAAATAAATGAAAAAATGGTGAAATATGTCTTTTTTTAATAAAATTTGTAGGGATCTAACTTAGAACTAAAGTACATTTAATAATCCAAAATATGAAAAAAAAAACAATGCATATATATGGTGGTGCGGCGATGAGGATGACATTGAGCCAAGACGCCACTCTATGGATTTGATGTACTGATGTCTCCTCATAGTGGCCATTTGGATAGCTTTATTGTGTTTAATGTATTAAATATGTCTATGTCTTATTTAGATTATCCTTGGGGATGATTTCTTCATTTTTCACATACTGGTATGCAATCATACGGACCCAAGTATATGAAACTCCCTATACACACACACACACACACACACACACACACACACACATATATGTGTGTGTGTGTGTGTGTATTTTTTGTCATATATTGGTTATTTAAATGTATTTATCTCTATATTTGACTGCTATAATGTTTCATTGTAAAAAAACCTGTTTTCAGTTCTTTTTCAAATCTTTCTTTTCTTTTTTTTTTTCCCATCATGTCCACATATCGACAACATATGGGGGACATGGTGGAAAAAATCGTTGGAGAGACTTCTTCTCCCATGTGTTGCGTGGCCCCTCCAAAATTAGATACATGTGACATATCGGGAACATGTCGCGACATTTACAACACTGCCAGGAGTAGACCCCTCACTCTCCTGTCCCTTGAAGCACACTAACTTGAGCACTTTGATTAGGTTGTGAGGTGCCATTCAGCAAGCTTTGGTTAGTTCATAGAGACTTTCCATTTCAGATTCTATAAAAATTTTCCCTGTAGACTTCCATACCTTACCAACTCTTGGAGCTTGTGGGCAGGCAAAAATAGAATGACAAAAACACTTGCATGCTTCACATTTCACTGGTTTCCACGCACACACCCTAGCCTAATCTAACATTGTTCCCTGCTCTGTAGTAGAGTCCAGAAATAATGGAACCCCAATACCGCTTTCTACATAGCTTAATCCCTCTGTTGTCCATAGTTCTAGAGGAACTTTGAGGAGCTTCGTCCAAATAGGAAGCTTCATAATCTCACTCTTCTCAAACCTCATCCCCGGAGCCCATTCCCTTGGCAACAACTGACCTGCAATATGCCAAGACCTCGCCTCCAGTACAGCGTCCCTGATCGTTGCATCAGAGAACTTAAATATGTAGAACCCATTAGCTAACCCTCTAACTGCAATAGAACTCCCTTTAGTCCATAGCCGTTCAACTGAACTCTTAACAAGTGAAAATGACAGTCTCTTCTCATGGAAATACTCGACCAAGCAACTGTCCCAACGTCTCACCCCATATTTTACAACCTCTTTGGGGGTTTGGATGTACTTCATTCCGTCTACCTCCTTTGGTAGATAGTAACTGAGCTTTGATTTTGATATCTTGGAGGCAGCGAACAAATCTCTCCAAGACACTAGATGTCCAGGAGCACAAACAGGGGAAATCCTTACCGCCCGAGAGCGCTGGCAAGCCTGTTGGACCAGCAGAAACCTGAATGATAGTAGAGGGGGCAGAGAAAATTCCCTGGACAGGACAAACAGAGTTAGGGGCAGGAGCAGAACTCTGACCGTTACTCAAAAGGGGTAACTGGCACTTAGAAGTTTTTTCCCGCCGGAGTAGTGAATGAGGAGGTCGGATCGGGTCCAGCTCGCCTCCAGCCACACAAGCAGAAAGATAAGGGAACCTGACCCAAATGGCCGTGGATCACTGCCATCCCGACTCGACGAAGACTCAGATTGGGGAACAGAGGAGCTCAGAGGGCTACTGAGGGGGGAATGCGAAAAGGGAAGGGAGGAGGGTTGTGATACCGCCATAGCAAGAACCTATAGTAGCACAAGGAGACTGGAAAACGACCCTTAGAAGGAATGGGAATGGAGCAGGAGGATAGAGACTGGAGAAGAATCGTAGAGAAACAGGGCAGCAGATGAGGAGAAGAGAGGGAAGAAGACCATATGGGGAAGCAGGAAAGGGAAAAGGGAAGGAGGGAGTACGGAGAGGAGAGGGCGTGCCTTGCCTACTAGGGCGGTGACGTCGGCAGGACGCCGATGGAACTTTGACCATACGAAGGGTCAAGGTACTCTCAGGGTTTCTAGGAAATTGAATCTTCGTTTCTACGAAATTGCTCTCAATTCCATAAGATTGGATATACCACATGGCAACGACTTTGGCCTTATATCTTTCCACTGTACCGTCGGCTTTATGCTTCACAATGAACACCTAATTACATCATTCAAGTTGTTTCCCTTTAGGAAGAGCGACCAGTTCCTATGTGTTATTCTTCTCTAAAGCTTTCATCTCTTCAATCATTGCTTCCTTCCAACTCAGTCTTAGTAAGTGAATCTGTGACACTAGAAGGTGGAGGGAGAAAAAATGGCAGCAATTAGAAAAACCAGGAAGGAGAGAGAATGGTAGGTAACAACGTTAGCAGTGGGATGTTTGGTACACGATTGTTTCCTTTTACGAAGTGCAATGGGAAGTTCAGAATTATCCGATGTTTTGATAGATGGTTCAGTGAATTCATGAGTTTCAGGAGAGGGATGAACCTGATTACCTGAGTCCAAAGAAGTTGACCGAAGTGATGAATCGGCTAGTGGAACTGTGATTGGATTTCTCTTTTTCTTCCTATAACTTTCAACTCTGTTTTAGAGCCTATACAGTCTGGTGAAGTGGTAGTACTACCAGTTTAAAAAACAAAGGAGGAACATGTTTAGGTGTAGGAAGTCAAAGATTAACAAACATCTCTTCTCCCCTATCACAACTCCCCCCCTGAAGAGAGGTCCCAGAAATAGAAAGGAACTGAACTGAATCAAAACTAGTTACATCCATGGGGACAAACTTCTTTCGAGAAGTTTGATGATAACACTTGTAACCTCTCTGAGAGGATGAATACCCAAGAAAGATATATTTAAGGGTATTGAGATCTAATTTAGAGCAATCAGGACGTTGAATATGAACAAAATAGACACACCCTAACACTTTGGGAGGAACAGAAAAAACTGGTCGATCTGGACAGCGAACTTTCTAAACTTAAGAACACTTGAAGGCATTCTGTTGATTAAATATGTGGCTATAAGAACAGCCTCAAAATAACACTTGTAACCTTTCTGAGAGGATGAATACCCAAGAAAGATATATTTAAGGGTATTGAGATCTAATTTAGAGCAATCAGGACGTTGAATATGAACAAAATAGACACACCCTAACACTTTGGGAGGAACAGAAAAACTGGTTGATCTGGACAGCGAACTTTCTAAACTTAAGAACACATGAAGGCATTCTGTTGATTAAATATGTGGCTATAAGAATAGCCTCAAACTAGACGGTTTTTGGGCCATCCATGCCAAGAAAAGCCCGAGCAACTTCTAATGGGTGTCGGTTCTTTCTTTCAACAACCCGTTATGCTCTAGTGTCCCAACACAACTATTTTGATGAATAATCCTGCGGTCAGTAGTAAGTTAGAATAGGTATATTCATCACCAGTATCTGACCGAGGGACCTTAATTTTTGCATCTAATTGTGTTTGGATCATCTTATGAAAGGTCTTAAAGATGGAATAAACTTCATCTTTAGACTTCATAAGATAAACCAAAGTAATACGAGTACAATCATTGACAAAAGATACAAATTATCAATTTCAAATACTGAAGAACACATGACCTAACCTATAATGCTATCTAATGACTAACTCTTTATTAACACTATTAGTTCTACTAGAATTGATAGACTGGTGGGCTTCTGAGATCAAAGGAGGGGTCATCTCGAAGAGGTAGAGCCCATTAGCCTCACAACTACGTTCAACTATCTTCTTCATATTCAATTTCTGAAAGACAGTATGAAGGGAAGAAGGTTACATGAGTCAATAATCCAAGAAGGTGAATCAGAAGTACTTTGAGTGACATGATGTGCAGTAGATGCACGAATACTTGACTGAGCAGCGTGTGAAGTAGAAGCCGTGTGTATCAGACTTGTCATTATCCATTGAATATACTTAATCTCCTTATCAAGAACTGATACCATCATCCTTGAGGAGGAAACAACTGTAGGCTGATTATGAGTATTCACTTGTGAGGTCACTCCGACGCTAGGTGGAACCTTCATGGCTGATGAAGTGTTGCCAAAAAACTATGTGGCATGCGCTATGGAAGGGTCTAGGACAATTATATCTTACTTGTAGTCCAAATTCTCACTCTCTTTCCCTACGTTTATCATCTTACTTTCCCTCCTTTGGTGATATAGTAAGGGCAGATACTTTGCAACACTAAATGTTGCTTAGCACTTTACTTTCTTCACTCTTCACATATGTGTACACCTGATTCGGAGAAGGAAGTTCTTCTTTACTTGGTATCTGCATCCATACCATCTCAAACACTGGATTAAGGCCTGCCAAAAGCTCAAAGATTCTTGAGTGTTCCAATTTCTTTCTGTAGGCTACTTACATTATTAATGAAAATCCTTATAAAGATCCAGTTCTTCCCCCATACTTCGTAGGCTGGCCAAATGACTAGCCGGTGAATTCTCCCCCTGACGATGATGAGAGATCTCTTGGCTCAGCTGCTAAACCCTAGCAAAATTCTTTACCTCGGAATGTCTGTTTAGCAACATCCCATATTTGGTTAGCTGTCTTCAGGAATAAGAAGCCTCCTATCCTATGAATTGAGGAGCCATGACATGACAACTAAATTTTCGACTTCACACCTCTTATAAATCGGATTTAATGCGGCACTTCCATTAATGTAACCCAGTCTATTGCTACCTTCAATAAACATCCAAACTGATTGCAATCACTCTAAGTAGTCATTTCCTTTTAGCTTGGTAATCATAATCTGCATTCCTGGAGCATCACTATGAACAGTCATTTGTGATGTTGCACTAGCACCACCAGAAATACCAGCCGAAATGTTGTTTTCTAACATCCAAACTAATGATAACCTCTTCTTTAGTAGTAGCAGTAGTAGTAGTAGCAATCAACCTCACACCAAGCAACCACAGAGAAACAGCTAGTAATCACAGATCCTTTCCAGAAAACAGTATAATAATAAGAAGAAATAAGTACATAGTTTAAATTCATTGAAAAAAGAAAACTTTTCTTTTGGTCTCCTTTGTTTCCCCTTTATTCTTTCTTTTTCCATTTTTTTCGTCTTTTGCTTTCTTTTTTTGGGTAGAAAAATGTGTGGGTTAACTAACCCATGGACACCTAGGGTTATCCTCTCACCGACGGTGTTGGGCGTAAGTGCGATCATGGTTGATTGAAACCCTATTAGATAAAATAAAACAGGATTTTCGAACGAGAAGTAGAAGCAATAACAGAGAAAAGAATCTATGTATCCTTTTAGATCTTATTAGCTCTGATACCAAGTTGAAATATCTTTAATCGAAAAGAGATGTGTAGGCAAAGAAGGATTTGGTAGAAATAGAGATGTCGTCCAGATCTGTTCATTCTATAGATCAGAAAGTTATCTGCTCTTTTATAGTACATATTAGTGGTAGAAGGAAAGCAATACCCCTACTTATTAAGTACATGTACCCCTATGTCTTGACGAGAAATTACAGTTTTTCCCTTAATTATGACTCAATATCTTCACAAGAGCACTTCTATGAATTTTTACACAAACTGCGTTCCAAAATCTACTAGTTTAAGCATCCAGATACCCTTATAAGGAGCTGGTAATGGAACTTTAAGAAAGTTGGTTATTTCAAAATTTTCTGAAAAAGTGGTGCCGTTATCTCCTCGCATTGTAATTTAAAACACACAAAAATTCTAGAAATTGTAACTGTTGACAACCACTTACTCTAAAAACTAAAGCAGTTAGAGAACGGTATGACAATGTATATCAAATGGTTCAACAGTAAATACTATTCACGAGGTGCTGTTCATGTGGTACTGTTCACGAGATACTGTCCATGAACAAAAGAAAAATAAAAGAATTGACAAAGGTTATAGGATGCTGTGATACCAAGTTGTTTAGTTGATTCTAGAGTTTGCAAGAAAAGGAAAGAAGAAAGCAGAAGAAGAGGAAAAGAAGGAAAGGATAGTGAAAGTGGAAGAGCGAGTTAAACTTACTCTCTCTCAACTTGTCTTTTAGTATGTATATAAAATAGGACAACAATTATACTCCTGGAATTAATGCAAATGACCCTTTGGTCTAAAGTGATGCAAATGATAGAAATAACGTTTAACATGTTTAAAATTTTAATTTTATTGTCTCCGATTCAGCTATTTTCCTGGAAAATTAAAATAGGAAAATGAGCTGATCGGGTCTGCTTCAATGGACTAATTTCTCTTGGAGCCAATGTATCGAGTCTTACAGAGTGTGGATACGGATGCCTATTCTACTATGAGATCCGTATGAGTTGATGTGGCTTATGAATGAGCAAATCAAACACACTTTCCCGAGGGACTACAGATGGGTCCACAACATCATCAATAATAGCTGGTACAACACACTTGATCACCCTCTTCATAAGGCTGGTAAGTGCTTTGTTTCTTGTGTTTGATGCTTTTTTAATAGATAAATCCATGGATAAGTGACTACAACTCTCTTATTCAATAACGTATTGGTTGCACCCCAAATATCAGTACAGCAGTAGACTTGAAACGAATGGGGAATTATTGGAAGCCGTACATGATGTGTACACAAAGCTGGACCTCAAGTCTAAGAAGAAGGGTTATTTGGCAATGAGGTTTTTCCCTAGACACTTGAACTTTGTTATTTTAATTATCAGCTTAAGTGCGGTTCTAAATTCTAATTACTATTGTATTATATGTTTTAGTTGATTATGTTTAAAGACTATATTGGGTCATTTGGATTGGAGGCCGCCATTGCTTTTAGGAAGAAGATGATGCCATGAAGTTTTAGTTCAATTTCTAGTTAAATTACTAGAATTCTTTTTTATTAGATAGATTTTTAATTTCTAGATTTAATGAACGGGTGAGTGGGGGCTCATGTACGGGACCAGTGCCCCTACACTTCAATCTTTAGCTATTCGGATCTTGGTCCAGACTGCATCATCCTCAGCTTGTGAGAGGAATTGGAGTACTTTTGCCCTCATCCATACGAAACAAAGCAACAGATTGGCGTATAAGAAGCTGCAGAAGTTGGTTTTCTGCCACTATAATATGCGTTTGAGGATGAAAACATTGAAGGATGAGAGTTTAGGCGCCTTAATGAAGAGATAGCCAGAGTTGTTACAGAATTGGGGGTTGATGTGGATCGGGTTATGGAGACAGAGGTGGGAGAGATAGGGGGAGACTCATTAGATAGGGTCGTGCGCATCACCTCGTCACCCACACGTTATGGTAGTGGGAGTGCTAGTGGAGGTGGTAGTGGAGGTGGAGGTGGTTGGAGTCAGTGTACTGCTAGTGATGGTGGAGAGGAGGATGATGATGATGATGGTGGTGGTGGCAACGGTGGCACAGGCGGGGGAGGAGGTGGTAGTGGTGTTTAGGTAGGGATATCTTCTTTCACAGGAGAGACGAGCTATGATTACACCACACAAGATACAGATCATGGTGCACCACCTCTACGTGGTGGAGACTGCCATTCTTCTCAATCTCAGCGCCGGGGTACAGGGAGTAAGGTGAGCAAGGGGAAGAAACATTTGGGAGCACATGATGAGGCATCCATCTCTCATAGTTTTGGGAGCTTGGATGTGGGGTGTGGGCCGCAGGGATCTTCCTCATCAGCATCATATGGCGGGTATGGAGGCTATGACGGATATGGAGGGTATGAGGGACATCACCCAACACCATTTTATCAGAGCCAGGAATCAGAGCAGTCTAGATCTTACGGATATGGAGGCAATGACATTGTGCGTTATGTTGGAGGAAGAGGAGGAGGGGGGTATGGTATATTTCCAGATACCCCATAAGCTGCTACTGGATATGAGGATGATTCGTATGGATGTCCTAACGTTGTTTCAGCGACGACCTATTACCCCCAATACCTCCTATGGGAGTATTGGGGCATATGAGTCTTGAGGATTACCAGAGATATGTCTCCCAGTACACAGAGTGGTGTCATCGGATGTTGTCCTGGGATCAGTATTGCAACTACGTGGAGCAGTCATATTATGGTGGGGGACAGCAGAGAGACGGAGATGATGCTGATGAGCCGGCCCGCCATTCACTTTGGATATGAGTGAGCAGGCATTCCTTGATTTCTATTTTAATGTTTTTTTTGGTTGACTTGTACATTCACGTTATATTTGATCATTTATGGAATCTCCAACTTATTATTGAGTTATCTTTTAGTTTGACTTACATTCTTTTAGTTTGAACTACATGACACTTGATTCCTACTGTTATTTATCTGTTAGTTTGAATTACATTAACTTTCGGTTTGATTAAATTACATATAGCATCTATTTTACAGCTTACAGACCCGACGGCTTGTAAGCTAACCCCCCCTCATGTAATGACTTTTAATGTGTAGGCATTTTCTTTTTTGCATTTTTGATGCATTTGGATGCATTTAGGCCTTAATTAGACATATTTAAAGTTTGGGGCCAAAAACTCATCAAAAACCCATGGTTTCTCCACATTTTCCTCACATTTCCCCATTTTTTCACTATGTCGCCGAAGTCACCGGGCGACATCGACATCGTAGACCTTGGTTCATTACGTATGGGCAATGCTCAAAAAACAGTGATTTGTTTATATCGATGAATGTATTGGCCACTATCAATAGTTAAGTACATGTTGGCAATGCTCAAAAAACACTGGCGAGACTGCGGATATGCATTGCCTGATACATAGCAATTTAATGTGAGTCTCAATTACCTTGGGGATCTTCTTGGTGCCATCTAGACCACGAGTGTCAAATGATATGTATTATTTTGGCAAATACTTCAAACCATGATAGCATCTTAACTCTATATTTAAAATATTAACTTAGTATGCTTACATACTTGTGTTTTATAGTGTTAGTAGATGATTTACACTTTCTCAGTCTGTTAAATTTAGTAGTTGTCCTGCCAGAAATTTTCTCTATTAGATTGTCCATGTCCTTATAATTTCATTAATTGATATTTACATTACTAATGTGTTGACATTCAGGATATTAGCTAATTCAAAGCCTTGTCCAAAATGCAAGCGGCCAATTGAGAAAAATCAAGGATGTATGCATATCACATGTACACCTCCTTGTAAATTTGAGTTTTGCTGGTAAGTTTTTTTTTTTTAATTATTATTATTATTATTATTATTATTATTATTATTATTATTTTCTTAATTTCTATATATATATATATTTTTTTTTATAAACTTAATTTATATTGTTAATTGGCATCACTTGGTACACAATTCTTTCTTCTAATTCCCTTTTGTGTCCTCTTAGTAATGTTTTTACTCGTCAAGAGAAAAGCTTATGAGCTGAACATGGATTACTCTTACATTCCCTACCCCACCCCCAATAAACAAACAAACAACATAAAAAAAAATGCACACACACCGAGACAACCATTCTGATTTTATTGGAGTCATGACAACTGCATGATCATCCATATAGTTTGGAATGCAGGGAAAGATTCAGTAGGGAACCTGCAGAACTGGTGCCTACCAAATGCAGTGAATGGTGATAAAACAATAAACTATGTAGCAGGTTGTCCTATTATTTCCTTCTGTCTTTTGATTGGACGATTAAGGGAAGTCCATGACTCCAGTCGTGAAGGCATTTTACATATATGTATATCTATATATATATATATATATATATTCACAGGCATGTTTTTCTATTATTAATCTAGTTTGTTTGTTAATGTGTAATTTTAGTCGTGAAGGCATTTTACATATATGTATATCTATATA
>JAUPMG010307454.1:0-16444 GCA_031762675.1 Pachysandra terminalis
AAAGAGAAAAAACTTCATTTTTTTCCATCAGTTCATTCAGATAATGTACTGTAAGATTTTCCCTTGTTTTTCCTTTTTATTTTTTGGTTTTGTTTTTTATTTAAGGCAGCCTTACTAGATATCAAGGTTTTAAATTTCTCCGACATGCCGGCGAAATTTTACTATTTTCAAGTTTGCAACATGGCGATATTTCCCCATTTCGGGGAAATTAGGCGACATTTCGCCAGCCTCCCCTGGCGAAATCACAGGAGAAATTGAAATTTAAAACCTTGCTAGATATCTGTCCAATGATAACCCCGAAGATGCAACTTATTACCTGCCAGGGGTACAATGTGTGGTCCTTGTACCTAGTGCCTCTTGCACCTGAAAACGGCAATATACCAACAGTTTGTTAGAGTAGTGAATGTCTTGTTACTGAATGCTTAGATACAAACCTTGAGCTCAATATCTGAACATGTGACGTGTAATTTTCAGGACCCTTCAATGGATGTCGTGCGCCTACTAGTAGTAGTAGATTTCTAGGCCACAAATAGCATGGTTAGATGATTTTCTCAATTTTAATGAATACATTAAGATCAGATGGTTACAACTTGCCTGGACAAGCTGATTTTGGTCCTTCAGCCTTAGGAGTTAGATTGATCTTTTAAATGCTTAGTCCCTCTTGGTTGAAACGAGTTAGATTGATCTTTTAAATGCTTAGTTCCTCCTGCTTTTAAACCACACCTTTGGTATGGGGTTAAAGGACATCCTGAGTACTAGGACTCTGGGACTTTCAATTGGACTTTTTCTATTCTTTCCTCTTGACCCTTAGCTTTACATGGAACAAATTAGAAGTTTAAAATTGGGACGAATAGCTATTGTTAAGTCAGCAACTTGAATCCGGATTGTTTTTGTTATTTGTTGTCTTGTGTAAGCAGCAGTTATTATGTGTGCAGGTCAATATGGCAGGAACCATGCATAGTGTTTTCTCCTCACTGGAGTTTACGGCTTGGTCCTGCTGTTCACTTGCTTCGACGTTGGTCTGGGGATCAAAATTCTCTGCTTGTTCTTGAGGTATAATTTTTTTTGTACATTTTGTCATACCAATTAATAGAGCAGCCTTACATTTATCCAATCTCATAAAGGGTCTCCTTGTGCATGTAGTTAGATTCGTGTGATCTCTAATTATTGCCGTTTTAACCAAGTGCATTAAAAATATATGAGTTGCAGCAAGGAGTGGATGCAGATCTCTCTCTTTTGCCTTACAAACCGATGGCAATGAAGGTCCTTCAATGTTCATTTCTTTCTGGAATAAAGTAAGGTTTCTCTAATTCATTCGTCAATTGACAGTACCTCCATTGCATTTTGCTACGTAGTTTGTCTAGACCATAATGCTGCATGGCATTCATTATTCTTTCTTTTTTCTCTCTCTGTGTGTGTGTTTGTGCGTTCAAATATGTGTTATTCATAGGAAAAAATGTACGTACACTAATTTGTATGCATACAAGCGCACAGTTGCAGCATTGTCATTGCTTTTTGATGAATATTTAGCTTGTAGTTCATTTCAACTGAAACTTCTCATCCATAATTCAAAGATATTGCGCTAACATGTTGGGCCCCATAAGAATTGCTACAAGGCTTGGAAGAACAGGACTATTCTCTGAACATTTAGTACATTCTAGCATTTGAAACTTGGCATCAAAGTTACTTTGGCTGAATAAATTAGAAGTGAACAATAATACAAAATTATATTGCGGTCAAGGGATTCTTTTTGTACCCTTTTTTTTTTTATGGTTTTTCAGATAGCATTGACGCTTCAAGAATTCAGCAGCTCTTTTTCCTACATACATCTCAACTTCTAACCTGCTTTCTATTATGCCAGTCTTAAGCTAGACTCGTGCGTCTTGTTTGTAGGTTGCAGAAAATTCAACCTTTGATGGAGATGTTGCAGCCAAAGTTTGTCCTGGTATTTCTCGTGGTTAATATTTCTTGTATTTTTTCCTCCTTTGAAGTTTCATCACATTGACGATAAAAGGTTGCATTATTTTTTTCTTGATATTTATTTGCCTTCTTTCCTTGTAAGCCTCTTATAGATATATCTTATTTCCTTTTTCGCTTGAGATAGTTCCCCAAGGATTCGAATTTACAGATATTTTCTTCAAATGCAACTTCATGCTCGATCCACCGTTATTCAGAGAACGAAACATCAGATATACCATGCTCGATGGATAGTTTAGAAGCTGACATATCAACAGACTTGGCGTTCCAGCTTCAATGGAAAACAATGACAGAGGAGAACATTGCTATTGCAAGATTAAAGGGGGAGCTTTTTGTAGAACACGGTAAACATTTGTTATTTTCCAGAAAGGACCCAAGTGACCCTTCACAGAATCAGTTACTACTGCATTGGGGTTCCCTGGATCTGAATCTCTTACTGGAAGCATTAAAGAAGAAGGGCATCAATGGATCTGTAGATCAAAGCAGTGGTGATGTTGGATCACATAATTCTTGTTTTGTACATATCTATAAACCTAAGAAAGCTTTGATAGAAATTCAAGCAAAGAACACAATCATCAGTGCTGCTGATGAGAACACAGCCTCCTTCATCTTGGATGCAATCAGCAGTCTCTTGGGTGGAATTTAATTTGATTCCTGAGTTGCAGCACAGCCTTGTATTCTTCAAGAACATTGATTTAATTTAAACTCTTGAATAGAAGAATGGGTTGGCCTTTATTGCATAATCATGATATTTTTGTACTTGATTAGCTAATTATCTACCCTCCCTATCCTAAGATAAACCGGAAACCTAACAACCTTTTGGTTATTACCATCCTCTCCCCAGGCTCTTGCAAACTCCTCAATAACATTCTTGCTTAAAAGCTCCACGCCTTTCTCCTGCGCCGTCTGTTATGTTGACCATGATCGTATAAACGTAAAATAGCTATTCAAATCCATCAATCTCTTTGTTTCGAACTCGATCGGCCCTGTGTGATCTATTCCCTCCACCGGCTTGTACGGGAAATAGAGACTCCCGTACTTATCATCAACAATTTTACGCTGTGGGGCCCAATAAGGTGACGACTCTTCATAGAATCGCTCCATGATGGGGTCAACGGAGTCATTGACTTCCGGTACTGTGTAGCACCATGCAGCAATCACTCCGTGGGTCGTCGGAGTACCCAATTCACATGATCGTAGAATGTAGGTAGGTCAAATCAGTGGAGGGCCTGAGCAACGGTCACAAGATCAACGGTCGCATGTGCTGCAACGTCACGTTCTAATTGGTCTATAGACATGTTGGGAGCGGTGTGTTGGTAGCGAACGTTGGAGAGCTTTGGGGCATATGCTAGTTGTTGTTCGCTTTTGTCTGTGGCTATAACGTTCTTGTAGATCCTAGCTACCTGAAATTAAATGGTAAGAAACATGGCAAACGCACAAGAGAAATGGTCTCACTACATTAGCGAACTCAACTTTATAGCAACCGTTTTATCTTTGTTATCTGGAATCTGGATTATAACGTCCTAGAAGCGAAAGTATTTTCTGGGCTGTGGTGAGACATGGCTTTTCCTGTACTTGTGAATTTCTACTTAATGGGATCCACAATATCACTTGAGAGAAAAGGACTTACAGATTGAGCGGCCTGGCCACTCCCAGTGCCGACATCCCATGCAAGGTCGTGGTTGGGCGTTTTGGAGGCTAAGAATGTGAACAGATCGAGTGGATAACTCGGCCGAGTTTCCGAGTACTGCTTAGCCTGCTTGATGAACAGATCTGCCATCTCTTTTTCTGTCTCTAGCAATAACGAGTCATGACATGACGATGAAGATAGGCCATTTAAATAGGAGTGACATCCCTAGTCCATTTAAATAGGAATTACTAAACGTAACTCCCAATCCGCGTCCTGGTTTTACTGAATGTCATTGACCAGAGATTCCCGGCATGGGAGTTACTCTAATAGCAAATTTGACGTCATGGCTGATGTTATAAAGTAAAATTATCTATGCGAAAATTACCTATTTGTCTTACTTTATATATATATTTTTTTAAAGAATTATATATTAATTTAAGTAATATTGTTGATGCGAAAATTGTGTTGCTTGCCGTTGATCGGGATCGAGCTGCCATCACGTGTTAGTTGTTTCCGCATTGTCCGGAGTTAGATAATGTCATGTTTGGGCACGTAGGGCGACCTAACCATCCACCTAAACCGTTGAGCAACCGTTCGGACGGCGCTACGTCGATCATCGACAAACGTAAATAAAAATAAAAGGAAGACGGAGGAGTCAATATAGAAGTACACAGAATTTTTTACGTGGTTCGACAATATGCCTAGTCTACGGGGGTCGCTTCGTAGGAGGTCTTTTCCAATATTTAGGAGTACATGGATTATAATGAATACCCCAATTATATGGGGATGAAGAAGGAAATAAAAAAAAAATGAGAGAGAGGAGAAGAAAAGAGATGCTTCCTTCGGATACAAGAAGTCTCAAGTGAGAATAGCAAAATACAATCTTCCCTCTCCTCCTACCTTTCAAATATTTTAGCTCCCTTTCGCTCTGATGTTCAGATGTTTCAGATCTCTTTTTTTTCTTGTGCTGAAGTAGTCCTTTTATAACCTTGTCTTACTTGGCCTCCAAGTAGACTTTGCCTTGAAGTCTTAAATGAGGTTGTGACACGTGGATGGTTAGTCACCATATAGATAGCTTATATAAAAAAAATATCAGATGAAAGGTGAGTCACATGTAAATACCTTATATAAAAAATATCTGATGGAAGGTGAGTTACATGTAGATAGCTTATAATAGCCGTGTCAGACCAAGTTGGACCAGGTTAGTCTAGGTTGGACTGGGTCATACCGAATTGGACCGGGTCAACCTGGATTAAGTGTCCCATCAGACTCATGGTCCATAGGTCAAGCAGGTGACACGTAGTCAAGCAGGTGACACGTGGTTGCTTAATTAGGTCACTGGATCATCAATAGCCCCCTGCCTGACGAAGTGCAAGAAATAAGCTTCGTCAGGCAAACTAAAGAAGTGACCATGTATCATTTTGAAGCCAAAATCTCCTATGAAGGAACCATTTTTAAGTCAAAGTCAAGTCTATAATTGAGGACTTGCAATAAGCATAACATTTGATCGAGAGACCAGTATAGACGAATGTCCGAACAAAGAGATCTTGGACTCAAAACCTCGCGAACAATATTGGTTTCATGGCCATAATTCTCGAAAGAGAAATTGTTATTGATGTCCTCGAAAGAGAGACTAAGAACTCAAAGTAGGTGTCCTTAAGTACGGAAGATAACAGTGGTGTAATGAAAATTCCATAGGTCTCGAGTGAGAATGATGTGATAAAAAAGGAAGACGGGGCTCGGAAGCCACTGTTCTTGTAGGGTATATTACTCGAAGTCCTTTTCATCGGGACTAAACGAAGTTGACATAAGTCATGATGCACACATAATAAAAATGTAACCAAGTCTTTTAAGAGGGATGAACCGGTAACCTTTGTCTTTTGAGGGGGACTAGCCCATTTATGAATTGACCATCTCGAGGTGGTGAGCCTAAATGTAAGCATAAGCATCAATGGTGCTAGGAGATATTGAAGTAGCATGAAATAACCTTGCAATATATGACAATATATAGCAATCTCTAGGTTGTTATCATATGAATGTTTGGGGATTTATTGCAATAAATTAAAGAAGTCATTCGAATTCCACAAAATACTCTTTAAGCCTTCATTCATTTTCGAGATAACCCATTTTGGTGCGTTACTCTATACTTCTTCGAGGGAAGTCAGAGTAACTGCATACATCTCATAAGGTAACTAATATATTATCGAATTACCCATATGGAGACCTTAGATTTAAGTTTCTCAGCAGGTAATTCGTTTTCATGATCAATTATCTATATAAGGAAGAGTCATCATAGAATCCCTTAAAGGTTCTAGGTTAAATAACCAACTTGAGTGATCTTGAATAGAACTTAGTGAGATCAGAAATAGACATGTTTCCTTCTTAATGATCTCTTAAATAAAGTGCATAAATAAGTCCCACAAGTTTGTATTAAGGATGTCATTCGAATGTGACATCTGGGAGTGAGAGTGTAAACATGCATTCGAAGGCATTTCCACTGGGGATTCCTTTCGAAGTATGATGTGAGATGTCATCTGAGGGTGGTTAGCTCCCTATGTAATGACGAATTAACCATCTTGTGGTGATTAGTCGTGAAAAAAAAATGAATTGGCCATCTTGTGGTGGTTAATCATGAAAAAAGAACGAATTGACCATCTTGTGATTGTTAGCCGTGAAAAATAACGAATTGACCATCTTGTGGTGGTTAGCCATAAAAGAATAACAAATTGACAATCTTGTGGTTGTTAGCCGTGAAAGAATAACGAATTGACCATCTTGTGGTGGTTAGCTGTGAAAAAAGAACGAATTGACCATCTTGTGGTGGTTAGCCATGAAAAATAACGAATTGACTATCTTGTGGTGGTTAGTCGTGAAAGAATAATGAATTGACCATCTTGTGGTGGTTAGCCGTGAAAGAATAACGAATTGACCATTGTATGGCGGTTAGTCGTGAAAGAATAATGAATTGAACATTTTATGGTGGTTAGCTGCGAAAGAATAATGAATTGACCATCTTGTGGTGGTTAGCCATGAAAGAATAACGAATTGACCATCTTGTGGTGGTTAGCCGTGAAAAAATAACCAATGCACGAGCATTCGAAAGAAAACAATTGTATGACATTCGAAGACTATATTCCAAGAAATTAGAAGAAATAATAGTAAGAGTAAATATGCTAATATTCAAAGGGTAAAAACTCATGTATTCGAATGCTGTATCTAACAAATTTATGATTGATGACAAATGAGTAAATATGTAATATTTCAAAGGGTAAAAAAGCTTGGTCTTCTACTGATGATGTCATCATTATTATGATGCACAAGCAAAGCTTTTAATTTAAAATATTGATGCCTTTTTCTGAAAGAAAGAAAGAAAGAAAGACAAAGTTCACTCCTTCAACAGTAAGGTTGTTCGAGGGACACAATACTGTCCTTTGAGGGTAGGCTGCTACCTGAGGGACACAATAGTGTCCTTCGAAGCCAAGGCCTAAAGGAAGCGCAACTTAGGGCTTTCCATACGAAGTCAAAAGGCTGAGGGAGAGTTTCGTACGAAGGAAGCCCACCCGGAGGCTATCCACACAAAGGAGAGGGCCCGAAACCTTCGCGCAAAGGAAGCTAACACAAGGGCTTTGCGTGAAGGAGAGGGCGCAAAGGAGGCCTTAATGCACGAAGGAAGCCCACCCGGGGCTGTTCGGGCGAAGGGGAAAGCCAAAGGAGGTCTTGGCACGCGAAGGAAGCGCACCCGGGACTGTCTGCGAGAATGAGAAAGCCAAAGGAGGCCTTTGGGTGCGAAGAAAGCCCACCGGGGGCTGTCTGCTCAAAGGAGAAGGCCAAAGAAGGCCTCCGCGCGCAAAGGAAACCCACCTGGGGCTGTCCGTGCGAAGGAGAAAGTCGAAGAAGGCAAGCCCGCACATGGGAAGTCCGCACAGGGCCAAAGGCCATCCCACGTGGAGGCATCCCGCGCAGGGCCAAAGGCCAGCCCACGCGGAGGTAGCCCATGTTGGGCTGAAGACCAGCCCACGCGAAGGCAGCCCTCGCAAGGCCGAAGGCTAGCCCGCATGAAGGCAGCCCACGCAGGGCCGAAGGCCAGGCTGTGTGAAGGCAGCTCGCGAGAAGGCAGCCTGCACAGGGCTGAAGGCCAGCCCACGTGGAGGTTGCTCGCACAGGGCCGAAGGCCAGCCCACGTAGAGGCAGCCCGTGCAGGGGTGAAGGTCAAAGGAGAGGGCCGACGGAAGGCCTGCGCGCGAGGGAGGAGGTCCGTAGGCCAGCTCACGCGTGAAGGAAAGGGGCCAAGGGAATGGCTCACGTGCGGAGGAGGCCCGTAGGCCAGCTCACGCGTGAAGGAAAAGGGCTGAGGAAAGGTCCGTGCGCGAGGGAGGAGGCCCGCAAGCTAGCTCACTCGCGTGCGGAAAGGGCCGAGGGAAGGCCTGTGTACGAAGGAAAGAAGGCCGAAGGCAAGCTTGCGTGCGGAGAGGGCTGAGGGAAGGTCCGTGCGTGAAGGAAAGAAGCCTGAAGGCAACTCACGTGCGAAGAGGGCCGAGGGAAGGCCCACGCACGAAGGAAAGAAGCCTATAGGCAAGCTTGTGCGCGAATAGGGCCGAGGGAAGGCCCGCACACGAAGGAAAGGCCCGAAGGCAAGGGTCCTTCGCATTCAGACTCAAGGGGGTTTCTGAAATTTTTTATTTTTACAGAAAGTACCCCGTGTACCATATGAATTTTAGAAAAACCCTGAATGCCATATAAGTTTCAGAAAACCCCCGAATGCCACATAATTTACATAAAAAACCCTGAATGCAGGATTTTTATTACATAATGAGCTCTGAATGCCATATAATTTTCAGAAAAACCCCAAATACCACATATTTCACATAAAAAGTCCCGAATGCAAAATTTTAATTACAGAGTGAGCCTCGAATGCAATTTTCTTCACAGAAAATGCCTGAAATGCAATTTGATTCATAGAAAATGCCCGAAATGCAAATTCCTTCATAGAAAGTGTCAAGAATGCCAATTTCTCCACAGAAATAAGACTTCGGACGGTTAAAATGCATAGGAACAAGGTCCGAAAGGACCAAACGCACATAAAAGGGGACTTTATGCAAAATAAGCATATTAAAACAAATAAGGAAATAACCATAAAGCTGGTCATATCACTTAGAAGGCTTGTAATATGAGCCGTGTTTGTCGAAGTACGTAGAAAAGACGTCCCCAGTGGAGTCGCCAAAATGTTGATGCGGAAATTGTGCTACTTGACCCGCTTTAAGCCGCTGATCGGAATCGAGTTGCTTAAAGGGGCGTAAATCGTGCAAGCATGTGACGACGTTGCATGTCGGTTGTTTCCGCACTGCCCGGAGTTGGATAAGGTCTTGTTTGGGCACGTGGGGTGTACAAACCATCCACCTAAACATTCGCGCGGCCGTTCGGACGACGTTACATCGATCATCGACAAACGTAAATAAAAAGTAAAGGAAGAGGGAGGAGCCAATATAGAAGTACACAAAATTTTTTACGTGGTTCGGCAATATGCCTAGTCCACGGGGGTCACCTCATATGAGATCTTTTTCACTATTTAGAATTGCATGGAATACAATGAACACCCCAATCATATGGGGATGAAGAAGAAAATAAGAAAGAAAGGAGGGAGAGAACGAGATAAAGAGATGAAAGGAAATAGATGTTTCTTTCGGATACAAGAAGTCTCAAGTGAGAATAGCAAAATACAATCTTTCCTCTCCTTCTTCTACCTTTCAAATATTTCAGCTCCCTTTTGCTCTGATGTTCAAATGTTTCAGATTTCTCTTTTTTCTTGTGCGTAAGTAGTCCTTTTATAGCTTTGTCTTACTTGGCCTTGAAGTCTTGAATGAGGATGTGACATGTGGATAATGAGTCACCATATAGATACCTTATATAAAAAAATATCTGATGGAAGGTGAGTCATATGTAGATAGCTTATATAAAAAATATCTGATTGAAGGTGAGTCACATGTAGATAGCTTAGAACAGTTGGGTCGGACTGGGTTAAACAGGGTCGGACCGAGTTGGACAAAGTTTGACCAGGTTAGACCGGGTCAGACCAAATTGGACCAAGTTAGACCGGGTCAAACTGGATCGAGTGACCCATGGTTCATAGGTCAAGCAGGTGACACATGGTCAAGCAGGTGACAAGTGGCTGCTTAATTAGGTCCCTGGATCATCAATACCATTACAAGAAAGGTTTGAAGTCAGATTAATACATCTGGAAAAAGAACATCCTAATTGATCATCTCTAATAAAAGGAATCAATTTAGCAGGAGGGACTCTAACCCAAAGACAAGAAAGACCCATCGTCAATGGCCAAATTTGCTAGTTTGTTTGCAGCCGCATTCACTTCATAGTAAATGTGCTCATAATCCATCTCTCCAAAAGAGCTCTTGCTTCAGTGATTTTTCCAGGACCTTTCACCTTTCCACACAATTTTGTTGATTTTAACTTTGGAGTCACCTTCAATTACTAGTTTTTTGTAGCCTCTATGAATCGCCATTCGAATTCCTTCTAAACAAGCCAGACATTTAGTAATTAAACCTCGGAGGTTCCAATATTAAGTGCAATCCCACATAGAAATTGTCCTGTATCGTCTCTACAAAGTGTGTCTGCACTAGGATGACCTTTCACCACGTCATCAAAATTTATTTTGATAAAGCTGCCATCCCAATGATTTTACTGAATGTCAATGACAAGAGATTACCGGCTTGGGAGTTATGTTTAGTAACAAATTTGACGTCATGGCTGAGGTTATAAGATAAGATTATCCATGCAAAAATTACCTATTTGTCTTACTTTACATTTTTTTGGGTGAAAAGAACGATATATTGATTTAAGTAATACGATTACAAGAAAGGTTTGAAGTCAGCTTATTACATCTAGAAAAAGAATGTCCTAATTGATTATCTCCGATAAAAGGAATCAACTCAGCAGGAGGGACTCTAACCCAAAGACAAGACCCATTGTCAATGGCCAAATTTGTTAGTTTGTTTGCCGTCGCATTCACTTCACGGTAAATGTGCTCGTAACGAACCTCAATGCAACTCTCCAAAAGAGCTCTTGCTTCAGTGATAATACTTTTTGGTTTCTAGGACCCTTCACCTTTCCCTGCAATTTCGTTGATTATAACTTTGGAGTTACCTTCAATTACTAGTTTTCTGTAGCCTCTATGAACCACCATTCGAATTCCTTCTAAACAAGCCATACATTCAGTAATTGAAACCTCAGAGTTTCCAATATTAAGTGCAATCCCACATAGAAATTGTCCCGTATCGTCTCTACAAAGTAATCACGCACTAGCCGCACCAGGATGACCCTTTACCGCACCATCAAATTTATTTTGATAAATCCGCCACATGGAAAGGTCCAACGAACAAAAATCGTCTCTTTTGGAACAACATTTGTAACTCCAGCATCGAGATGTTGCTCCAAAAGGGCCGAGTTACCCTGTAATTCTTGCAGACATTTAAAAGTATTAGTAGTATTTGGCCTTATGCTCTTAAATGTCGCTAGATTCCTTGTAAGCCAAATGGCCCAGAGGAAATTTGCACACATAGTAGGAAGGTTTGGGATGTGCACCGGGATTTGAGATTTGAGAGAGGCAAACGCAGAAGTTAGTCACTCAATTATCGAGGTGGAGGCACCCAAGTTTGACCTCCCCCCGTAGCTGCAAACCATACTGCACAAGCGAACGGGCATTCAAAGAAGCGATGTCTTGGATTTTCCGGATGAGAATTGCAGAGGCTGCAATTCTCACAAATTCATCCCAAACGTACACTAAGTAGGTCATTTGTAAGGAGAGTACCATGGGAACATTTCCAGATAAAAAAGCGAATTTTTTGTGGGCATGGGATATGCCAAATCTTGTTCCAAAAGGTACTACCCATGCCATGAACGTAATGGCCATGAATAAGGTTGTAAGCTGATGCCACTGAAAACTTACCAGAGTTTGTACCAAACCAAACCAAACCATTTTATCACTAGTCTCATGTTTCGCTATTGGGATAGAACGGATTTTTTCAAAGAGCTCATCAGGCCACAACTATTTCAACAAGGCGGAGTTCCAAACTTTTATGTCCTGTACAATAAGATCAGCCACACATCCTAAAAAATTTAAGTTAGCACAAGCCTGTTGCCAAACGAGAGGATAAACCCTCGGGATCCATCTAGGATCATCAATTTTAATAGATTTGCCATCAGCAATGATCCACCCAATCCCAGAAACAACACGCTTTTTAAAATTAACAATTTGTTTCCACATGTAAGAGTTTTGGGGTTTAGCAGAAGCCTCCAAGAACACACCATTCCAGAGATACTTAGCTTCCATAATTCTAGAACAAAGGCCATCAGATCCTGAGGCTAGTTGCTAGATTCTCTTAAGGAGAGGCGCCTCATTAAAGCTCCTAGGGTGTTTGATGTTCAGTCCCCCAAAAGCCTTGGATAAACAAATTGATTTCCAGTTTTTAGTGTGTAATGTTCTGTCCTTTCTAGGTTTATGCCAAAATAAATTGCTGGCTTTTTTGTCACTATCTTCCAGGACACTACACGGAAGACTAAAGCAGGCCATAAGATGTTGAGGCAGCCCAGCCAACATAGAAATTTATAAGTGTCACTTGTCCGGCTTGGGACAGGAAATTACATTTCCATGTCGCCAATCTCTGACTAAATTTAGCTGTGCTCAACAAAGTCTGATTTTTTTGGCTTCCCAGACACCATGGGTGCACCTATGTAGGCTTTTGGTTTTCTGACGCATCTTAGCCCAAAGTTTTGGGCTAATCCCTTTTGTTAGTGCTTATGATATTAGGGCTGATCACTATACTTGATTTGTTAGTGTTGATTTTGTGTCCTGCTTCTTCACAAAATTTTGCAATTACAACACGTAATACATGGAAATCAGTACTTCCAGTACGACCCAAGATAAGTAGATCATCGTCAAACATTAGGTGAGTGATAGCTGGGCCATCTCTACTTATCTTGACGCCACGAATAAGATTCTGACCATGTGCAGTGTTTAGTGAACATGTAAGGGCTTGTTGAGCAAGAATAAATAGGTAGGGTGACAACGGGTCACCCTACCTAAGACCACAAGTAGGCTCAATGAGCCCTTGAGGGGAACCATTCACTAACACACTATAGCTAACAATTTTGATACAAAATAGGATCATGTTAATCCATCTACTATCAAACCCAAAAGCATGAAATGTATGTTCAATACAATCACACCTAATAGAATCATATGCCTTAGTAAGGTCCACCTTTAGTCCATAGAGACCATTTTTTCCTTTTTTCTTTTGCTCAAAGTATGGAATACTTCATGAACAATGAGGATATTGTCATGAATGGCCCCGCCCGGGAAGAAGGTAGATTGGTTTGGGCCAATAAGTCTCTCAATAATAGGACGTAATCGGTTGACCATAATTCTTGAAACAATTTTGTAGATGAAATTGCACAGACTTATAGGCTGAAATCTTGGCTTCCTAGGGCTGTCCACCTTTGGTACTAAGACAATGAAAGTGTGGTTGATGGTTTAGAAAAAGAACCTGATATAAAGAAGTCTTGAATAATAGAGATCACCTCACTCCCAATAATATCCCAGTATTTGCGATAAAAAAGGCCCTGGTATCGATCATGGCCCGGAATCTTAAGTGGGTCGAGTTGGTTGATCACCTCCCAGATTCCACTAGCATTATGGGTTTTGATCAGCTCAACGTTCTCTCGAGTTGTGATTTGACTATGTATGAGGTTTGGAAGAACAATTCCAGTGGACCTATCCACGCAACTGTAGACATCCTTAAAGAACTCCACAAAGGTTATATCAATTTATGAGGGTTCGATCAGTAGGATGTTGTTATGATCTCTAATAGAGTCAATAAAGTTATGCTTTGTCCGATTTAAGGTAGTGAGGTGAAATAATTTCATGTTTAGATCACCCTCCTTAAGCCATTGAACACGAGACTTTTAGGCCTAAAAGGATTCTATCTGGTATCAAAGTATTTCCTCTTAACCTCAAATTCTTTATGAATTAATCTAGGTTCATCAGAATCTTCACACACATGTTGCAGCTCAAACAGTTCGATTATCATACTATGCGCATGACCTTGAATATTACCCAAAAAATCCTATTCCATTTCTTCAAGTCAACTGTCAGAGTTTTAAGTTTCTCATTATAAACATAAGTTGGTGATCCCCTATGAACTCTACCCCACGCATTCTGAATAATATTTTTGCACATTTCAAATTCTGTCAAGAAAGCAAAAAACCTAAAAGGCCTGTCCCTCTTAGCATTCTGGGGTTTAGGTGAACTTGAAGTGGGCTATGATCAGAACCTATTCTAGGCAAATGGTAAACAAGGGCATTAGGGACAAGAGAGGCCTAGTTAGGGTTGACTAAGCATCGATCCAGTTTCTCTAGGATCCTACCAGAACCTAATTTCCCATTGGACCAAGTGAATTTCAGACCTTTAGTTTGTATATATAAAATTGCATCATTTCCCCAAATCTTCGAGATTGGGTCATACTTACCTCTTTTCCACCTCTTTTTTCCGTTGGGCAGATTGTGACGTTGAAGTCTCCTGCAATGACATCTCATTATTTTCAGCAAGCTCTTTTCGGTAGATCCATTGCTCTATTTGACGAGCCGAAATAGAACTAGAATGTACATAAGATAGTAGCCAAGGATCCTTTCCTAGATTATTTACAATAATATGTACAACTCATTTATCAAAACTCAAAATTTATATACTAATATTGTTTGACCACAGAATCCAGAATCCATCTGCTCTGTTAACTGCATCTGCAAAATACAAATTATTAAAACCAAAATGTCTGATGTTCCTTTCTGAAGTCTTTGCACTAGGAAGGGCTTCAGAAAGTAACACCAGCTCAGGCCTATTGGATTATATCATGCTTTTCAATTGTCTTTTGGTCGTGGCTTGGACAATGCCACGGCAATTCCATAACAACACTTTCATTTCTATTTTTTTGGCCTTATGAAGGCCAAGAAGGTTCTCAGAAGGGGAGTTGTTGGTTTCAGAATTGTTAGTTGAAGAAGAAACTTCAATCGTTAATGCAAGTCTTTTTATCCCTTTAAAGAAGTCCCTTCACCATGACTACGTTTCTCTTGGTTTGAAGTCTCATCAATGATAATTGGGGTAGGCAGTTGGTCAGTCAAAGTAAGATGTGGGCTAACAAATAAGTGGATCAAATCAAAGTTAGCATTTATTGGGCTTGGGCCATTAGTAAAGAAACTTGATAGAAGAAGATTAGTACCAGACTTAAATTTTCGTTATTTGGGCCAAGTATGAAGTTCATTTAAAAATCCAATTGTACTTGGGCTCACACTAGGCCCAAGACCATCGACCAACATTTAAAGAGGCTAGAAGTATCTCCCGCAGGCTAGCTGCTCTGAAAGGATGTATCACTGACCGTCAAAAGTAGTGTCAGCAAAAAGCTTGAATTCACATTATTCAAAAACTCAGAGTCAATAACTGGCCTGATTGTAGTGACCCGGACCCTAAATCATAATTTACCCTAAGTTAATTATGATTTAAAGAATATTAATCTTGAAGAAGGACTTACAATGAACCATAGGGTTTGAATTGAAGAATAGCACTTATTGATAATTTAGTGAAAATATAGGGAAGATTATATAGTTTTGTAAATTTCAGGAAATTAGGGCCTTGGGACTAATGTGTAACGTAAAGATGGAATGGGCTTGGTCGAATGGACCATCAAGAAAAGGTGAGGGTAGGTTAGTCATTCCAGTTTAATTTGAATGTGTTGAATAGGATAGAGGGAAAGTTTCCTAACTTCCCCAAACTCCTTCCAAATAGGATCGTGAGCATCATGGAAGTATGCTTGCATGGATCACACAACCAGAGGGAAAAATAGATCTACAAGTGGGTTTTTGGCTGTAGAGAAAAAAGAAGAGAAGAAGAAGGAAGAAGAAAAGAAGGAGAAAAGACTAAAGCTTAGAGGAAGAAGAAGGCTAAAGGAAGGCTTGGTGATCTTCATTTATGAAAAATCCGCAGAGAAAGAGACCTTGAGAAAAAAGGTAGGTATTTCCTTGGTTATTATTCTAATCATTTTTCATGGAAATATGATGACTGTTATGATAGATACGATGATCAAGGTTGGTGATGCATGGAAATTAGAGAATGGATGTAGGATCTTTGATTTGTTTGTATAACATATACATGGATTGATTTGTATGCCTATAACATGATCTTCTGATTAGATGATGACCTAATGTATGATTTAATGCTTATAGATGTATTTGATGTGTAGAGTATTAGAGAGGATGAATTTTTTATGAAAAATGTGATTTATGGAGTGTAAACTGTATTTTTATGTTGGATTATGATTGACACAAATTTCTAGGAATTTTGGGGGTTTTTCTGGGTTGGCACGAACTTCGGTCAAACCCAGGGTTGACCAAACAATTGAGCGAAATTCATATTTTTGGTCCACATTCTCTGGACTATATGTCAAGACCCAAACCGGAAATTCCCGATTTTGTAGGTTTTCCAGTTTAAGTGCGACCTTCACCCCGTATTTCTACGAGTGTGGAAAACAATAATCATATCATGAGCGGAAGTTCTAACAGTTCTAGTAAGATATAAGTAACTAAATACACCTTGAGCCAAAAATCTACAAATTCTAGGTAAATAAAGTCTGTGTCTAGACCAAATTACATAATCTACCAGAGTGCGCTACCCATTCCGGTCTCTCTCTTTGCATCTTAACTCTTGAACCTGAAAAATGTTAAACAACAGGCATAAGCTGGAAGCCAGAATGAGTAAACCTACGATGAAGTGTATTC
>JAUPMG010307465.1:4374-30551 GCA_031762675.1 Pachysandra terminalis
TGCAAAGATAATTTATTAATTAACAGGGATCAAACGAGCATGGGTACGACCTAAAGTATCGTCCCTAAGTACAGCTTTCATAAACTCAGGGATCGCGTAGATCCATTGGTGGTTGGATTTAAGTCTAATGATTTCATTTACCATAGCATACCTTCGCGATAAACATGTGATACTCTAAAACTGGCAAAGTTCCTAAGTAGAATATTTGTCTTCCTAATCAAGCCAAAGACCTGCCAAGGGATGTCTCCCAAAGTTTCCTTGGATAGCCATCTAATGACGGTCTCATTGTCTCCTTCGATCCATACCTACCTTTGTTATACTGTGTATGTGATATCTGGATTATTATAATTATTAATGGGTGTTATTAAGACAGTGTAATATTGGGGTGGCAGGTATCCTTACATGGACAATCCGTCGGGTTTGCTGGAGAGGACGAATGAGGCTTCCGGTGCATATGCTGCAGCGTGCGTTGAGGTTGCCGGAGACACCAAAATGCAGCGGTTACCCAATTGGGAGAAAGATTGTCTAAGGTATTATTATCAGGATTTTCTCTATAAGACTAATAGTCTTCTTATTATTATTATTATTACATAGTTGATACATATATGTGGATCTGGTGCCATGTAGGGTTAGTATACCATGTAATGTAATTATACAAGTCATGACTTCTTAATAAAGTCAAAAGAAGTATTATTAAACATTTGTTGAGAAGATTAGGAATTCACATGTTTTGAGGTAATTACCGTGGTTATAGCCACAAGGGGCGCTGATCATCTGCAGCATTTTCCTGCAACAGGACTGTGATTGGTTGTTTGTATTAAAAATCATAATTTCTTTAATACAAATCGTAAACTAATTATAATACCAACCATTTTTTCTTCTTTTTTTGAGGTTTAAAAGTGATTTGTGCCGAGGGCCATTGCTTTTCGGCATCCCTCATGAATTATATTGATGAGAAAAGGTTGTGTCCACTTTGGTTGACATCACTTTTTTAAATTGTGTTTTAAAGCTCTAACCTATTCAAAAACAGTGGTGGAATTATTGAGTCATTAGCATGGTGTTTAAACTCGGTTTCTGATCGGGGATCGTCCCGGTCCAAACAACAAATTTTTTTTTTTGTCTGGATCGGACGATCCAACTCGCCAAGACCAATACAGCTCGTCCGGATCGTCCGAGTTGTATCGGTATCGGACCGAGTTAAAGGTTTTGGGGGTTTTTGAGATCGGGTTTCAACTCGGGGATCGTCCCCGTCCGATCCCGAGTTGGATCGTCCGATCCAGACTAGGATCGGACAATCCTTTACACTTTGGTCATTAGCTGCGTCAAAATTACTCGTGTAAAAGAAAATTTTGAAAGTTCTCTGATCTTGATTAGCCATGTCATTACCATTGTTAGTAAAACGTGATATAACAAAAGTGGAATGCCAAAAAATTCAATATCGATATGAATTGCTTAAAAAATAAGTTGAAACTATTGTGAAAACATACAACTTTCTTTTACTTGGATCCAAATGGATAAATCCCACATACAGTAAGTAAAATAATGAATGAGAACAAGAAGAAAATAAGCAAGAAAGAGAAGACACCGCTATTTTTACATGGAAAACCTCTCAATGTATGAAGGGAAAAACTATCGGATCTAGTCTAGTAAATCTTCCACTATGTGAATAAGGGGGTTACAATGTTTCTAAATAAAGCTAGAGCCTACCAACATTGAGAAACCAACTAGTATTGGGTAACAATTTTTTTTTTACCAAAAAGGTGTATTTCAATAAGAAGCAAGGTTTTCTCTTACTAAAAAAATGGATTTCGAAATACCTCCAAGAAAGGGAACCGTTGATCAAGTCTGGACTCCCCAAGCCTGTTGACTGAAGCTTCAAGAGTCTGGAGTTGAGTCACATCTGGTATGATGACAGGAATGAACAATTACAAGTCCCTTTTAGGCTATTTTTGCTTACACAAAAGGATATATTCTTTACTTTCTCAATTTTATAAAGAAGAGAACCCCCAAAATACGTTCACTAGCCAAAATATGAGAACCATTTTCACTAAGAAACCCATTCAGAAAAGATAGTTAAGGGAGCATTAAATGCTAACAATGACCAGTCCTAAGTCTCAATGGAAGATGTTAGGCACATTTCATCCAAACAAGTGCATGGGTTCCACCTCCCATGAAGAGGGAAACCCAACAATTATAACTCGGGCATCAAAAATCAGATTGGTTTTATGCTGGGTATTTTTTTATGAAAACAATTAGTGGAGTGGTTTAGATAGAAGAAAAGTCCTTAATTTTTTTTTATTAACTTGAAAAAGGCATATGGTAGAGTGTGTAAAAAATTAAACTTGTGAATTTGGGGCTTTAGAAAGGGGTAAAAGAAAATATGTTAGTATCGTTAAGGGCATCTACGAGGAAATGCTAAGTAGTACTGGTAAGAGTTGAGAATTGAGGGATTCTGCAAAACAAACCTCTTCTGTTATCTTGGATCAATTATCTATGAAGAGGAAGATATTAAGGATGATGTCAATGCATATAATTGGAGTTGGATGTCTTAAATGGGGGAGGCACTTTAAATTTGTTATGTGACAGATGTATTGCACCTAAGTTAGGAGGATTTGGTAAGAATGCTATTAGATTTTCTACGATGTATGAAGTGGAATGTTGGGTGATTAAGAAGCTATCTTCATACTATGAGCTTATTTAAGATGAGGGTGTTAAATTTGATGTGTGGAAAGACTAAGAAAGAGATATTGTGCAAGTTAAAGGATCAGAAAGGGCTAAAGGAAGATCAAATTTTAGTTGGAGTTGATCAAAAAATGATTTCAAAATAGAACAATTTAACTAGAGATTTGGTCTTTGATAAATTGGGATGACAGGACAGGATTCATGTTGCAAACCACAACTAGTTGGAATACGATATTTTGTTGATTGAGTTCCCGTATTTTCTAAATCTTACATACTTGTTATGAAAAGTAAAGACAGTAGAACCTGAAAGAGAAACTAATATTCTGAAACCAGTCTTTTGATACCTTAAGCTGACCTATAATTCTCAAAAACAATATTGTAATGGGTGCTAGAATATTATGATACGTGTGGAAAAGAGTGTAACCATGGAATACAATAAAATATTTGCTTCGAATGAACACGATTGGACAAACTTTCCATTTTCATTATTTGTGCCTACATACATTTTCACCAAGTCCAAACAGAAATATATAACATTTGTTTAGTTCAGGTTTTTGGAACATGGACAAAAATGTTTCAGGCATTTGAACTAAGCCTATGTGCACCCTTATACCGGGCTGAATCATTGTATGATTATGTTTCTTCTAATTTGACATTCGCCACATCAGTTCTGTTTATGAAACATTGCCATAATCTGTGACTAGTTACTACGAACAGATAGAGATGGTGTGTGTGTGTGTGTGTGTGTGTGTGTCATATTATTGTTGAAACTGCAAAAAAAAATCGTTATGAATGTTCTGTTACTGTTAAAATTGCAGAGATGGTTTGCACCTCACTCAGAACGGGAACAGAATTGTGTTCGAGGAAGTGGTGGAGAGGCTTAAAAATGAAGGATTGAGTCTCGAGACCTTACCTGTTGATCTTCCACTCCTTGCCGAGATCGATCCTTGTGATCCCCATCAAAGCTTTCCAGAATTTGTAGACTGTTGTGTTTCATGAGGAGTATGGTTCATCTTTCTGGCTTGTCTTACTTTTGTCACAAAGTAATGGTGAAATCACTTTTAATAGATATCAAATAGTGTTACTCTTCTGTTTAAGCTAGCATGGAAAGGCTGCAGTTCTACTTGAAGTTATGTAGGTGGAAACTGTACTCTTTACTATGGCTTATATTGAATGATTTAGATGGTAGTGATACAAGCTGCTGATAGCACTTTACCATACTGTTTATTGGCATTAATTACTCTGTGGCAAGTCCATGTGTAGTTTCACTTTCATGGTCTGATCCAATCCTCATAATGTTGGGCTTTTATGCTCGTGTCTGTAACCTTTTGCTTTCAAATTGCTTCGTCTGTACATGGGAGAAGAACACGAAGATCAAAGAGTCTCGTGTCTGTAACCTTTTGCTTTCAAATCGCTTCATCTGTACATGGGAGAAGAACACGAAGATCAAAGAGAATTAGATGGTGAGAGTCCACCCATAGATGATGGTGTTGATGAGAAATCAAGAATTTCAAGAGCAACCTCTTGTATCTCAATTGAGAAGATCTACAAGGATTGACCAACCATTAAAGTACTCTTCTAGTAAGTATATTATGCTTACGGATGGAAGAGAACCAAAAAGTTTTCAAGAGGCACTTGAACATAAAGAAAATGAGAAGTGGCATTAAGTTATGCAAGAAGAGAATGACTCTTAAAAATGATACTTATGAGTTGGTTAAATTACCAAAAGAACTGAAAGCATTGAAAATAAGTGGGTTTTCAGATTGAAAAATGAATGTGAGAAACAAGTATAAAGTTTGACTTGTGAAAGGCTTTGAACTAGAGAAGAGTTTGTTCCACTTTGCTTACTTTGTTAGTGTGTTAGCCTTCCCAACAAAGTGATATCAAAGCTATTTTGAGGATGCACAAACATAAACAGGAAATTACTTGTATTTTATTTATTCTCAACTACCAAATACAGAGCACTTGCATATCGACTATTACATAGAAATTAGGTTATAGCTTCTACATTCACTGCAGACATGGGTATGTTTTGTTGCAGCTTTTCTGTTTTGATGGAAAAGCTTTCAATGAAATGGCCAAAAACTGTTTTGAAGATCCACTCAAATTACAATCACCTGCTAGTTGATTTGAAATCAATCAGAAGGCGACATGTGGGATGAAAAATATCACATTGTTATTAATGATAATGTGATTTTGTCTTCGATTTTTGTGCTTGAAAATTTTAAATATATTTTAATTAGATTTTTTATCCCATGTATCATCTTCTGATTGGTTTCAAATCAACTAACAGGTAATTGAAACTTGAGAGGATCCGGATCCTTCTTTAGGAGGAAAAAAAAATTCACTTATAAGAACATAAAGGAATTACGCCACCCCTTCATGATCTTTTTCCAATATTACAGAGCTACTAGTACTACTACAACAAAAACCCTAATAGATTGATATTTAGGACAATGCTGGCGGCCGAGTGCGATGATGCTGAGGATCTGGTCCACCAGGGGAGACTCTCGTGAACCCAGCATCATCCTGCATCAACCTCCTTCCTTCATACTCCATTTTCGAAAGATCGTAGCCTAACCCATGTAGAATAAAGCGGCTATCAATCCTCTTCTGCATGGTCTGGAACTCGCGATGAACACGACGTGCCTGTGAACTCGTTGCGAGTGCTATTAAGATGACCAAGAAGAATATCGACAGTCGCGTTGCAGTTGAATTAGCCATCTCCAATGTTTAAGGTGTAACCAAGCCATGAAGATGAAGCTAGTAGCTTAAGCTACCCAGATTACAAGACTAATAGAAGTGTAGCTTCCATGGTAACAAGACTACCTTATATATGAAAAAGGCTTAGTGGGAGAAGATTTGAAAAATCCTATTTTTATGTATGAAAGTGGGCCCCTTATTAAAATTTATTAAAATATTTAATGAATGATCCTTCTAATTTAAAAAAATAATAATAATAATTTAATGAATTATTTCACTTATATAATTAATTTTTATTTATTTTTATACCGTAAACAACTAAGAATAATTAAAAAATCTTTTGTAGACTTTATAGTATACCAAATAGTACATACATATTAGGTTTTGCCACTTGTATATATCAACGGTCTATGCAATGTAATGATAGTCTCTGGAATCATAATTTGGTATGTGACCTGAAATTGACCAAAGTACATGTAAAGAAGTTGGGTTCTCCAAATAAATGGTCATGTGTGAGATACATATTACAACAGGTATTACATGTTTTATTGCAATCTCTCTCTCTCTTTCTCTCTCTCTATCTGTCTATATATGTATATAGAAAGTGGTTTGAACTACCAACGAAGAGTGGTCTCGGGTTCAAACTCTTGTGGATGCAACAAACTTTCTTAGGAGAGGTCCCCGTCTTGGCACCCGATTGTACCTCGGAAGATTAGTCCTGGGCAAAAGCCTGGAGATACCTTGGAAACCAAAAAAAAAGTGGCTTGAACTGCTCCCAAAGAGATTTTCTGGCTCCGCCCTGTCCATTAGGCATTTATTTTTAATCATAAAATAATGAAAGATCGTTGAAGTTAACAAATCCTACGCAGACTGTGTTGTCTCTCTACAATTGGAGTTTTCTGCCTTCTGATGCAAACCCCATCACCTCAAACAACTATTTTAACATGTCTTCAATCTCCATTGGAGAGTATTAAGGTTCTTGGTCTCTCCTCTCTCTCTCTCTGAATTTTTCAGTTAAAACAGCCTAGTCACCTCTTTTTGTTATTTACTCCCATAGACAGTGCTTGATAACATAATTTAAAGGAAGATGGAGTGATAGAAGCTTTTAATCCACACATCACACCTCAGCTTATGCGTCAGATTTTATCGAATCGCCACGCATAAATCTGCTTTGTCCAAATGGCTGTGAACGAAAAAACAAAAAAATCTGAACTGGTACTCGTTTGGATTAGTGTTGATTCGATTATCCAAAGATTTCAATCTTTTTGTTGTCTTCATGTTTGAGAAGAAAATATTAATATATCTAATTGAAGGACAGAAGTTTGTCTGAGTAGATAAAAGGATATGAAAGTGGACTAAAATGGGAGATCAAGTGATGATTCAAAGGCTATGTTTATAAGTCGTTTGCAATTTGGATCCAGCAAACTGGAGCGTGTCTTATCCATGGCCAGAAATAAAAGACAAAGGTTCGTGACAAATCATATAAAGGTTCAAGTCCAGTTGTGCTTCTAAAGTATTCTTCCTTTCTCGTGTGCTTCTAAAGTATTCCCTTTCTCGTCTCTCTTTTGGAATTGGTGTGGGCGGTTATGAATGAGTTCCATTATCACCATCGTTTGTGCTGCAATGTGTTCTGATCACAATTGGTAACTTGTGTTTGTTATTTGGAGACTAATGCTACTGAGCTAATCGGCTAATTTCACATGCTGTACTGTTTAGCTCTAATTATAGGATATTTGTCATACTTTTCGTGATAACTTTTATAACACTTTGTTTTTGAGCTCGTGAGAATATTGGAATTGGGTGTGAATTCGTGGATGTAGGCACCATTATTAAATCATGTAAATTGTTGTGTTTTGTGTGTGCTTGATTTGTATTCTTCATCTCTGTTTATCTTTCCTTTCTTAATAACTGGTATCAGAGCTCTTGGTTAAGAGCAATGGACGCAGAAGAAAATGTGAAAATCAAAGAGTTCAATGGTTTGAATTTCGAATTTGGAAGATGCAAATTGAAGATGTTTTTTTTTTTTTTATCAAAATGATCTTTTTCATCATTTAAAAGAACAGTCGAAGAAAACCAAGAACATGATAGATGAGGACTAGGAACTTCTTGATAGGAAAGCCCTGTGTACGATAAGATTATCCCTTTCACCATATGTGACTTTTAATATCTCTAAGGAGAAATTGCAACAGATTTAATGGCGGCTCTATCCAAGATGTACTATAAACCATCCGCATCAAACAAAGTTTTTCTCATGAAAAGGTTATTCAATATGAGGATGTCGAATGATAGTAGTATGGTTGAAACATCAGGGAGTGCATTGAATGTAGAAGAAAGACGCAAAACTTCATAGAAGGAAAACAAAAATTCTAACCGCTCTAAATCAATGAATAGTAGGTAGAGACCTTTTCAAGAAAGAAGTGAAGGTTGTTGGAATTATAGGGAGAATGGGCATTTCAAGAGAGATTGCAGAGCTCCAAAGAAATAGCCAAAAACAAAAATCAGAGAAGTAACAAATTCATAAATCTCTCTGGGGATAATAATAATGATTCTGATGCTTTGATTCTATCTCTTGCTACACAAAATGATGTATGGATTGTAGATTATGGTGCATCGTTTCATGCTAGCCATCAAATGAATATTATGTAGAATTATGTAGAAGGTGACTTCAAGAAAGTCTACCTTGGAGATGGAGAACTCTGTTAGAACATTGGAAAGAGTGATGCACAGATAAATATGCAAAATGAAACTACACTACAATTGAAGGATGTTAGATATGTGCCTAAATTAAAAAAAAAAAAATTAATCTTTGTTAGGCAGTTAGCTGAAGTGGGAACAACCACCACTTTCTGGGATGATTCATGGAAGATGACTAGGGATGCTATAATGATAGCACGAGATAAGAAAGATGGCACGCTATATATTATATTTGGGACTAACAATTCGATTTCAAGTACATCTACATGTTTGGATGCAAACACTTGGCACCGTAGGCTTGGGCATATGAGTGAAAAGGGCATGAAGATAATGCACTCTACGGGCAAGCTACTTGGATTGAAAGAGGTAGACGTGGACTTTTGTGAAGACTACATCTTTGACAAACAGAAAAATGTGAGTTTCTCAAAAGTCATAAGAACTTTAAACCCCAATAAGTTGGAGTTAGTGCATAGTGATGTATGGGGACCATCCCAGGCACCTTCTCTTGGTGATTCTTGTTATTTTGTCACTTTCATTGATGACAATACTAGAAAATTGTAGATTTATTTTCTGAAATAGAAATCAGAAGCATTAGATGTGTTTAGAAAATGGAAAGCCTTGGTTGAGAATGAAACATGTTTGAAACTGGAATGTCTCAAATCAGATAATGGTGGAGAGTATTGCAACTATGAATTTGAGGACTTGTGTGCTCTGAATGAGATCAGAAGACTGAAAACGATACCTAAAACACCACAACAGAATGGTGTTGCTGAGAGGATGAACAGAACTGTCACTAAACGTGCCAGAAGTACGAGGATAGATGTTGGGTTGCCTAAGTCAATTTGGACAGATACAGCCAATACTGTAGCATACTTGATCAACAGAGAACCTTCAGTTGCTTTGGACTTTGGACTGTCAGAAGAAGCTTGGATTGAAAACGAGGTAAACCTAATACACTTGAGAGTATTTGGTTGTACTTCTTATGTTCATATTAAGGCAGATGAAAGGAAAAATTAGATCTAAGTCTAGGAAATGTATTTTCATTAGATATGACATTAATGACTTTGGTTAACAATTTTTGGACCCAGAAAATCAGAAAGTCGTTAGAAGCAAGGATGTCATATTTAATGAAAATATCATGTATATGGAAAAGTCAAAGGATGACACTAAAGAAAGTCCAATGAATGAAAAATTTGTGGAACTTGATGAAGATACACCAAGGGGTGTATTGAAACCATTAATAAAAACAATGAAGTAGAAACTCAAATCTCTCCTACTCAAGTTTCACCTACTGAGGCCCCTCCTTCATTAAGGAGTTCAACTAGGCTCACCAAAGGAAAGACCCCCCCAACTTGGTATTTGTCTTCTCTCAGGTATCTGTTGCTAATTGAAAGTGGTGAACTTGAATGTTTTGAGGAAGCTATGCAAGATAAACTAAGGAAAGAGTAGGAGTCTGCAATGTATGATGAGATGGACTCTCTCTCATCAAGCAAAACATGGGACTTGGCTAAGTTACCTAAAGAAAAGAGGGCCTTAGAAAATAAGTGGGTATACAGACTCAAATAAGAGAATGGTGGGTCTAAAAGATACAAGGCTATATTAAAAGGCAAGTATCGATTTCTCAAAAATAGTTTATAATGTTGTGAAAATGTTTACCATTAGATCAGTTCTAAGTATTGTGGCAGGATAGGACTTGCATCTAGAGCAGCTAGATGTAAAGATTGCATTTCTTCATGGCAACATAAATAAAGAACTATATATGAAGCAACCACAAAGGTACATGGTACCGGGTAATGAGAACATGGTATGCAAACTCAAGAAGAGTTTGTATGGGTTAAAAAAGGATTCTAGACAATGGTATATCAGGTTTGATACTTTCATGTTTAATAATAGGTACAAGTGTAATGTTGATCATTGTTGTTATTTCAATAAGTTTGATGATTCTTACATTATTCTACTCCTGTATATAAATGATATGTTGTAGGTCCAAGCATGGCTAAGATAACAAGATTGAAAAAGAAATTCTCTAAAGAGTTCTCAATGAGGATTTGGATGTAGCAAAATGAATCCTTAGTGTGCAAATCAGCAGAGACAGATCTAAGAGACAATTGAATTTGTCTCAGTCACAATACATTGAGAAAGTACTGGAAAGATTCAACATGAGTGGTGCTAAGCCTGTTAGCACCCCTCTAGCAACTCACTTCAAACTTTTTAAAGAGCGATGTGCTTCAACAACTGAAGAAATGACATACATGAATAAGGTTCCCTATGCATCTGTAGTAGGGAGTCTATGTGTGCCATGGTTTGTATCGAAACAAACCTTGAACAAGCAATTGATGTTGTGAGCTGATTCATGAGTCAACCAGGCAATGATCATTGGAAAGCCGTCAAGTAGATCATGCGATACTCGAGAGGTATTGCAGAATCTTCATTATGCTATGGAGGTTCCGAAGTAAGATGACATGTCGACTCAAACATGGCAGGAGACTTAGATGCCAAAAGGAGCACCACTGTATATGTGTTTATCTTTCTTTTCTTACCAATTGGTTATGCATTTACTTTGGGTAGTGCAGCAATCAGTTGGGTTTTACGATTACAAAAAATTGTTGCTTTCTCGACTACTAAAGCATAGTATGTGAGCTACAGAAGCTTGCAAGGAAATTATGTGGTTATAGTTCTTACTGAAAGAGTTGGAAAATGGACAAAATGATTGTAAGGTATTTACTAATAGTCAAAGTACAATTCATCTAGCAAAGAATTCAACATTTCATGCAAGAGCAAAACACATTAATATTAGATATCACTTTATACGTTCACTTCTAGAAGAGAAGGTGAACAGTTTGGAGAAGATTCACACCATCATTAATCCTACAGATATGTTGACCAAGGTGGTCACAATTGAGAAGTTAAAGACATGTTCAACTTTTGTTGGGTCTTCTAGTTTGAAGACAAGGATTCACACCGAGTTGGTATTGTTGTTCTAGTTTGCAGATGGAGAAGTCTTTCACATTCAGTCTCCAATTGAAATTGTTGTGTGAAAACTAATCTACTGAGACATTTGGAACTGCTGATCTAGCCATCAATTCCATCGTTTTTTCTTTTTGGAGGGGGTGATGAAAGGTAAAATAGTAATTTCACATGATGTTTTGTTTAGCACTAACTACAGGGTATTTATCATACTTTTCGTGGATGCCTTGTATCACTTCTCTAAGCGTATGAGAATAATGGAACTGGGTGTGAATCCTTGAAAGTAGGCACCATTGTCGAACCACGTAAATTGTTCTCTTGTGTATGCTTGATCTGTGTTCTTCATCTCTGTTTAACTTTCTTTTCTTAACAATTTGTATTTCATATAAAAACTTCTTTTACATGTATAAATGATCAGAAAGTGTCTTAATGCCATTAATTTGATCCTTCGTAACGATGGAAGAGAAAATAAATAATGAATTAATCTATTTAAAAAACTGCTAAAATGCGATGCCTTGAACTTTCAACCTAAGCCAAAATAGATTGGCAAATATAAAAGCAAGAATTATTAATCTCAACAAAGATAACTCACCTCAACGGAATTAAATCCAACAATTTTCCATAAAAAAAAAATATTGGTAAACTTGAATCCCCATTTAACTACTGAACTTGAACAGTTGACCTTATGACCCAGCCAGCATGAAAATCGCTGGTCTTCAAGTGGGTGGAAGTTTTGGGTTCTTTATAATTATACCAATGCAGCTATGGCCCACACACACAAACACAAGCACAAATGGGATTGTACCTATTTTTGATTTACTTTCAAAATTAATTCCTATTCTTTTCTGGTTGACTATAGAATGACTTAGTTCCTGTTTTAACTCCTGTTCTCAATATGCCAAATACAACACCCTTTTACGAGAGAGAGAGAGAGAGAGAGAGAGAGAGAGAGTCCCTCCCAACTGATTTTGAATGATTTAATAACTCCAATGGAGGATCCCACCATCTATAAGAAGAAAAAGGGAATAAGAGTGTGTCCCTCCCAACTGATTTTGAATGATTTAATAACTCCAATGGAGGATTCCACCATCTATAAGAAGAAAAAGGGAATAAATGAAAGAACAAAAGGGCTACTATCTTATCCTATTCTCCATGATATTTCTATTCACTATTCGTGGAGCACCACTTATTTAGTGTTCTGTAGCCAGTACATATTTTTTGTTGGTGAATGCTTTATAAATGTTGTGATAAGCTATTCAATACTTTTTTTCCTATGCAAACAATATTATGAACAAAAGTGATATTTGTTAATTTGCTCTTTGGTCACCATCCCATGTACCTAAAAAGAAGTATCAAAATATAAATGGTTCTACAGAATTAAAGATCATATATTATAATCAAGTTACATGCTTTACCATTACATGTGTTCATGCAATCAATTATTCATAAGTATCCCCTACAAAATTCTATTCTTGGTTGCAGTATGAGCTTGAAAATAAGCTCTGCAATAAATTCCTAGTAATGTTGTGGGTCAGATCCTCCAGGACTCGGGCGCTTGTTCTCGTACTGGCTTCCGACTGTATAATATTGTCTCCAACTCCGTACCATGAATGTATTTTTGGCACCCTCGATCATTGCTCGGAACGATTCAGTCAAGTCCCTCCAATCTAGAAATGAATCAAGGGGTCGAGGCTCAGACCTCGAAAATGAGAGCAAGACCAAGATAAAGCATGCCCAGAACCTCAAGCTAGCCATTCTCCTCTTAAGGTCTCAAACTAATTGTGTGGATATTCAAAGCAAGGGGGTTGTATATAGACTCCATCACCTGCTTTTCTTTATATTTAATTAAGTCTTATCAGAAGAAAAAAAAAATTCACCAATGCTTGCTCAAGTATGAGGTGTCCATTCCAGAGAAAGACAATAGATACCTAAGACCTTCAGAATAAGGCAAGCCTTTTGTCTAAAATCCTTTTGTTCAGTTCTTGGCAACAAGTGTGGTGTCCAGTCATGGCTTTGACCTTAAATAATTCATCTGGGCCTAGCAATGGAGGTTGATCCTCTAATATCTTACCTATGTGGTATTGAATGGTTAGACGTGTTTTGGCTTCTTCTCCCCACCCAATCTTTGTTCCATGATGTTCATAAGCTTCCAAGTTCAGTCATTCTATATTGACCTCTTTCCATTGCTCCCAAACAAATAAATCCCTTTTGTTGTGAGAGGTGATTAAAGCAAACCCAATTAGCAATTAAATGGAGTATTGTAAGGAGTGGAATGCAGAAAATGGCGGGCCGGAGCAACTGCGATGTAGAATCATGAGAGCTTCTAAACACTCAAGACACCATGAGAATGAAGATCAATGTTCTACGTATCAGTTCATAATATAAGTTCGATTAGTGAAAAGAATGTTTTAGCAAATTAAGAAGCCTAAATGCCTAATGTTCTAATAACTCTTTTTGTTCCACAAATAAATTAACAAACTGTGATTAAATTCTCACCCCCCCCAAAAAAAAAAAGGTAACTGATTAAAGCTACATACACAGTTGACTTCTGGCAGTAAACTTTTCGTAACATTGTCATCATCATAATCTCTAGAAAAATTACCAGCATAAAGCATAACCACGATGACGTGTTAGTTGATAACAAGAATAATCATTGGTTAAAAGCTTAATATTGGATACCGACCAATTCTGTTCTTATCCATCCATTGGATTCCATGACATACCACATGACCTTGTAAGTATAGAAATTAATTTAAAATTATAGGTGTAATATAGTATGAGTAGAGAAAATTTTCCCTTTTCATTGTTAAGAGGATATCTTCTTCTCCCTTCTTTCTGTATACTTTTCATTCTTTCTTCTTCGTCTTTTATTTATTTATATATTTATATATTTACTTTCAATCACTTACGAAGAGAGCCATGTTCCTTTTTTTACTACTTCCTATATTTAAAACAAGAAAAACTAGTTTTGCCTTCATTTTTTTTTTTTTTCTCACAGAGCCTACAGACAGCACATGTTCTATAAAGCTCTTTACCGTTTCATTTTTATCTGTCAAGACATGCATGTGATTAGATCAGAACAGATCAGAAGGGGATCCTACTTTTCCTCTTCAAAAGGTAATGGGACTTTAGTGTATCCCTCAAAACTCAACCCTAAAAAGAAAAACGTAAAAATACAAACAAACAATCACCAAAGATCTCTTGGTGGGCGTGCATTTTGAGAACCCTGAACCCCCTCTAATAAGGTCATGGGCAACAGACGGCACCAACTAGGAACCATTTGAAAAAGAAATGCAATTGGATAGTAACCCAAAACCAATAACATAAATAAGTAGTTCTGATGGGTCAACTTGAAGCCACATGGAACCACTGAACTTGACCAATTGACCTAACCCAGCTAGCATGAAAAGCACTGGTCTTCTAGTTGGTGGAATTTCTGGGTTCTCAATATACCAATGAAGCTATGGCCCACAGAAACAGATGGGATTAATTCTAAATTTGAATTTACTTCCAATAATATTTCCTTTACTTTTCTGGTTGACTATAGAAAGAATTTGTTCAAGAGTTGGAGATCAATGTACAAAAAGAGTTTCATTCTATGAACCAAATGCTCAACATTGCTATCACAAGAATTGCAAAACCTAATGGAAAATCTAATGTTCTTGAAGAATTTATAGATGGAAAATTAAAGAATAGAGTTCCATTTCGAAAAAGGAAATGAAAAGAGCTATTGAATTAACTGAACAAGCAGATATAAAGGGAACACAAATACAAATTGCAGGGCATATTGATGGAAAAGAAATTGCACATATTGAATGAATAATTCCTTTTTCTTTTCTGGTTGACTATAGAATAAATTAGTTCAACTCTTGATATCAATTCACTAATATACAACTCCCTTTTACTTGGAAAAAAGAAAACAATTTAGGTAAAACTAGAGCACTTTATCTCCCTCCCAACTGATTTTAAATGATTTTATAACTCCAATGGAGATCCCACCAACTATAAGAAGAAAAAGTGATTAACTAAAGAACAAAAAGGCTATTATCTTATCCTATTCTCCATGATATTTTTATTCACTCTACATGGAGCACCACTTATATAGTGTTCTGTAGCACATATTTTTGCTTTATAAATGTTTGATACGCTATTCAAATTTTTTGTTTTTATGCAGATAATCTTATGAACAAAAGTGATATTTTTTTAATTTTCCCTTTGATCACCATCCCATTGTACCTAAAAGAAGTATCAAAATATAAATGGTTCTCCAAAACTAAAGATCATATATTGTAATCAAAGTTACATATTTTACCGTTACATGTGTTCATGAAATGCATTATTGATAAGTAGCCCCTACAAAATGCTCTTCTTAGTTGTAGTACTGGTTCGAATACAAGCTATACAATGGATTCCTAGTGATGTTGAGGGTCGGGTCCGCCAGGACTCAGTCGCTTGTTCTCGTATTGGTTTATGATTCTCTCCATCCCTATCATGAATGTATTTTTGGCACCCTCGATCAATGCTCGGAATGATTCAGTTAAGTTCCTTCTCTCTAGAAATGAATCGATGGGGCGAGATTCAGACCACGAAAATAAGTGCAACACCAAGATAAAGCATACCCAGAACCTCAAGCTAGCCATTCTCCTCTAAAAGTCTCAAAACTACTTGTGTGGATAGTCGAAGCTAGGAGGATGGTATATATAGAGTTCATCACCTGCTTTACTTCATATTTAATTCAGTGGGGGTCAAATTGGGCCTTCTGTTTTTGTCTTGAAATTGTGGCAGCTTTCCATGTTTCAATTACATATCATAAGAAAAGAAAACTCCAGCTATGGGTGTTCAAGCTTGAGGTGTCTATGCTCTTAATCCCGAGAGAAAAAAAATAGATACCTATGACCTTCAGACTAAGATATTCCTTCTTTATTTCTCCAATCCATTTTTCATTCTTTGGCAATAATTTGTGGTGACCAGCTTTGGTTTTATATATTCCATTTGGCCCTAGTAATGGTTTCCCTATGTCATATCGAAGGGTCAAACTTGTTTTGGCTTCTTCTCCCCACCCAATCTCTGTCCATGATGTTCATAAGCTTCCAAGTTCAGTCTTTTATATATTGGCCTCTCTTTCCTTTGCTTCCCAAAGGATCCAACCTTCCGTGTTTTGACTTTTATGTTGTTTTAATTGTCCTCATTTGTGACTTGGGTGATTAGAGCAACCCACTAAGCCAATTAAATGAAGTATTGTAGGGAGGAGAGCAGAAATGCAGAAAATGGCGGGCCAGAGTCGCTGCAATGCTCACATCATGAGTGCTTCATCAATACTCAGACCCCATCAGAATTCAAGATCGATATTCTACATATCATATTCTACATATCAGTTCATAATAAGAATTCATAGTGAATAGAAAATATATTAGCAAATTAAGAAGCCTAAATGCCTAATGGTCTAATAACTCTTTTTTTTTTTTCAAGAAAGAAATTGACAAACTTTGAACCACATCTCTACTGAACCAAGCATAGAAGCGAGTAATTACATTTAAAGCTACATAGTTGGCTTCTGATAATAAATTTTTACTAACATTGTCATCGTCATAAACTCTAGAAATTTGATCACCATAAAGCATAACTATGATGGAGTATTAGTTGATAACAAGAATTATCATTGGTTAAAAGCTTACTTTTGGATGCAGACCAATTCTGTTCCTATCCGTCCAATGGATTTCATGACATACCACATGACCTGAAAAGGGTACACGAAGCAAAGTCAAGAAAAACCTCTAATGCAATGAATTGCAGAAAATAAAAAGTACCCTTGTTATCGTTATCTAGTGAACTTAGATAAACATGGCCTCGCCGCCAGGCAATATGATATGATCACTAACAGTGACAAGACACTAAAATAACAAGAAAAAACATTCTAACTAATTGTTTTGGTCATTGTCTCCATGATCTGATTTATTATCATCTAGTTGATGGTCCAATCTTAAACCAAAGAATGAGAAGAGTCAATCTTGTTCATGGAAATTAAAGTAACTTTCAGCATGATCTATATAAAATACTTGTTTTGCTCTCAAGGTCAGAAAGTATTAAATTAACATCATCTACCCAAGAAGATTATATATTAAGTAAGAGAGCTTATACATTGACATGAAAGATACAAACATATATCTCTTTACATGTTGATATTTGTTTGTCTTATTCATAGCTATTAGTCCATTCCACAGTAGCCAAACAGTTAAATAGATAAAGCAAATTCCTCTAACAGGTTGATGGAGTCATAAACAACTACTGCGACGTGGCCTTCAAATGGTGCCGCATGATGATTCACATAGTATAGAATTTAAGTTTGTTTAAGTGATCTTAAATAACAAGATAATGCATTTGCTGATCTGGTTACTTATGAAATGGCATACTGTAGAGTATAAGATTATAACTTCTCCATTGGTTAGTAAAGAATCTAGAACATGTTTGACAACATAATTAAGGTTGAGGACAATATTTTAGCCCAAGCAAGCAAATAACACCCTTTATCTTTTTAATATTACTGCATATTATGGCTCAAGAAAGAGTTCAAAATTCGAGTCTGAACATAAAGTGCACTCCCTCGAATCAAACAATCCAATGGCAAAATAATATTTTGTTCAACAAAATCTGATCCCTCCATCTAAGCTTTGTTACCAAAAATGCCACTAAGCTCTTGAAAAGCTAAATAATCTTTCTTCCAGAAGAAAAAAAAAAATATTTTCTGTTATTACTGATTGAATGCTTGGGCTTTAAGTGATACAAAAATAGAAATAACAATAAATTATTTGCATTGCTTAGACTTGTAGATGATACTATCCTTGCAGGGAAAAAAAAAATCCAAATTGCCTTGCAGTGAAAAGAAAACTTAATATGGATATATCTGTACTGGTATCCAAAAAAATAAGTATGGTATTGGAAAACCATTTTTTTTACCGGTAAATGGTAATAAAATGATAAGAAAATACCATTGATTCATCTATTTCCTTCCCATTGAATCTGTATGTTCTACATGGCTTCAAAAGGATAAACCAAATAAAAGCCTATAACTTAATCTCCTCAGCTTAAAAAGACTATAAAGAATTTTGACTTTGTAATAAATTAAGCACTTTCACACTACTTAGGTTGTTGATAGTGGAAAGGACAAGAATAGGGGATTAAAACACTCAAGACAAATAAGAGATTAGAGAGAGTTTTGTGACCACTAATTTGATAATTTGTGTGAACCTTCCTCTGCCATACAAAACAACAAACACCAGTTCAATTTTGTCTGTTGTACTAATATGCATTGAGCACTGAATGTAAAGTGCTTCTACTTTGTGGCAGATTAAGTGCTTTCTTTTTTTTATGATTTCTAATAGGTATGTGCTTACATTTATATTAATGCGAATTAATATAGTATCCAGTATTATGATTTTGTGACAGGGCATATCAAATTGGACAGAGTTGTTGAGGAAGGTTTTGATTACATGCAATTCCTTCAAGAAATGGATTTTGATAGGCTGAGTGGCAGGATGGGATTCATAGATTGTTGCATAAGAGTTCAATGTAATAGTGATATGGATTAATGAATGCCTGGACTTACAGGCATTTTAAAACAAAAAGCATGAGAAAGAAGAAATTTTAGTATGATAACTGTATGAAACAGACAAGTAGGGTATTTATTCTAAGGCCTATTTGACTTTCATCTAAACTTGGATTTTGTGGGATATTTCGTCCTGCATCCTCTTCCTGATGTTTTCGCTAAATTGCATTCAAGTGCACTCTGTTTAATAACCTTTTGCTTTTCACAGACAGAAATCTTAACAACTGCAATTCAGTAATAAAACTTTGAAAACTGTATGAAACAGACGAGTAATTTATTCCAAGGGTTACTTGAATTTCATATGAAGGCTACATTCAGTTTTGAATTTCAATAACCACTTCAAGGGACATTAAAGAGTCTAAAGACCCATTTCATCACAAGGAATTTAATGAAGTATACAAATTGGAAAAAGAAGGCCAGACAAGAGTATCTATATGCACAGCCAGAAACATACAATGCAGATAAAAAAGATTGGATATGTTCTTCATGATTGAATTTATTCCATACTTCATGTCACTCAATAAAATCAGTAAACAGTACCAAAAAAGTCAGATCAAAATGCAGTTCTGTTTGATTTTTCAAGCTAGGTGTGTGCTTTGGTGGAAACTCATTTGATCACTCCTGGTATGAAATAGTTAGAAAAATAAAAGTAAGCAAAAGTTGCAGGAAAAAGAAAATGCTATAGCTTTATTCAGCCTTGGTTTGATCCAATGTATCCCAACTATTCTTTTGTTGAATCTATAAGCTGTTGACTGAATTGATACAAGTGCCTTAAAATTTATAATGTAACACAAAGCTACAAGTCAGCAATGAAAGAAGCCAACAGACCACAATTTATACATGAAATGCAGCCACAAATACGTGCTACAAATAAACCTGGCAACAAGAGCTTTCATGGCTGCTCCAAGAATTGCAACTAAATGTTGTAGTAATATGGCACTCTAATCTCAGCTTTCTTGCAGCAAGTCAGGAAGAAGAGGTAATCTGTCCACACTGTAAAGTGAACTGTTCATTTGACCATTGGTGCTGGCAAAATCATCAAACCCACTATCTGTGTTGATAGTTTCACAAGCGTTTCTACCATCATCCTTAATGATCTGAAATGGAAGGATACGAAGGCGTAAATCTGGTCCTTCCCCACTTTTTCTGATTGTAGCTGGTAGTTCTGAATGAGGTCCATTTGAAGAGAGATGATGTGGGATTGTCTTGGAAGTAGCTCCACAGGTTCTCGTTTCGGGATTAAAATTTGTTCAATGGCTATTCTAGCCTCCTGTCAAATGAAAAAGTTTGGACTTATTGGCACATATCTGATAATAAGAAATGTACCAAGTATATTCTTCATAGATCCAATCGCAACTCTAAATATGCAATTCAAAGGGATCAAATACGAGATTATACTTCAATCCAAGGTTTTAAATTTCGCCGGCATACCGGTAAAATTTCTCCAAAATTCAAGTTGGTGGTACGAAATTAGGGGGGAATTCACCATCTCGGCGAAATGTGGGGAAATTTCGCCAAGATGGTGGATTTTTTTTTTTGCTCTCGTGGAGGTCCATTCTTGAGTCGACTTGAGGTAAATCTATTTTTTTTTCAAGTTTTGCATATAAAAAGTTAATCAAATGACTTCAAATCATTATATGATATGTAACAACACCCGATCTATCAATGGGTCTTGTTACTTTGATTTTAATTTTCATACTATAATATATAATTATATTTGTATATACATTCATGGTTTGCTTAGCGCTTTGTTTTTCGATTGATCATCGATCTATGATTCTATGATGAATGATGATCACTTCACTTGAAGTCTTGATCTTGATTAAATAGGGTCATATTTGACTTCCTTTTGTGTCTATACTCTTTAAATGATGAACTATTTACATGTAAATTTTATTTTTCCCTTACAAATACAACTACAAGGTACACGACTAAGTGCATCATATTTGCCTAACTATGTGTAAATGTATATGTATGCATGTTTTTTTGCATATTTTAGGTGTATTTTAACCTCATTTAAACCCTAAAAAAAATTCGAATCAAAATTCCCTTGAAAAATATACGTTTCCCCATTTTTCTCCAACCTGGTCAAAAATTCCACCATGCCGGCGAAATTTCGCCAGACAGTTCTGGCAAAATGTTTGGCGAAATCGAAATTTAGAACCTTGCTTCAATCACAGAACTACAAGTAATATCTTTCCACCCAGATATACGGGTTTAGTGTCAAATAGGACATGTTATGTTGTCAGGTACAGGAACAAGGCCATGTATATTTCATATATCTGATACTGTTATTTCATATGCACACGGTATTATACTACTATCCCTTTAAAATATTTTCTTTTATAAATTATTTGTATAGCTGAGCCATTTCTGAGACAGATCTTGTATCGATACCCAAGTCATATTAACAGGTGTTCCAAATGGGAATTCAAAAGGATATGGATATGATAGGAATTAGCTGCTTGCTGAATTATTAATCTTCAAAAACTGTAACAGAAAAACATCCATTTTCACCTCTAATGCGTCAATCTTCTCTGACGAACTCATCTTGTCTTCTGATTCGAGCTCCTTCGATCCATCTAAATGTTCACTCATAAGTGCCTGTATGGCCTTTGTTATCTGCACCAATGAGCTTGTCTGAAACAAAACCGAAAATTTCCTTTATTCAGAATCTAAAATTGGGATCCTCACGCTAAGGAGAAAGGATAGAACCATAGAAAAATACCTTTGTAATATATATGGGTATGTCATGTGATTTGGCGACAGATTGAATCCATGAATTCTTCTTGAGTTTGGAGTGCAAGGCAAGAAATGCATCTGCTTCACTGATATTGCCGGCCAATTCAACCACACCATCCATTCTCAGCTGTTTGATCCCTGTATCACACTTGTCGCCAGGATCTAGAATCACTGCTCACCCTATAAGTTTCAAACTGGGTTTTCTATTGTACATTAGCTATTGCAAAATTGATGGCAGAAGTTATTCATACTTAGCTTTCAAGCAATAGCAACAGAGCAATTTCAGAGTAACGACAAGATGACCATAAAAGACAGTAGGTATAATCATATAAGATGAAGGCTGAGAGCAATCATAGCTCTCACTAAAGTTAATCATTTTTCTTTATTTGCCTTCTCCAAGAAAATCCATATAATTGCACATTTTATGAACTTCACTTAAAAAAAAAAAAAGAAAAAGAAAAAGAAAAAAGAAGCCATTTTATGGAGACTTGCGATTTAGCAAAGTTAAAATGAAACTAAACGAAGAAAGTATGAACGCCTGGTATTTATCTTGGGAAATAATGAATGATATATCACTAGGACATATTTTTATGTACCATTATCTGTACCTGTAAGTGTTCTTAAAGACGATTGACTTGGTTTTTTTTCTTTTCAAGGGCCAGAAGATACTAGCCTAGGAAGCTACAACAAGGCATCACTTGAGTCTTTAGGCAATCACCTAGGTGAATAGGCAACTGTTAACGCGAGGATACATATAAAGCTATATTGTATATATTTACTAAGAAGAGGTTATACAAAAGATAACCAACCGAGGGTTAGGTCATGAAATAGGAAAAAGAAAAAAAGAAGCAACATAAGCAAACTATACAAGAATATCTACATGGCATAATATAAAACATATGCTCACAAATCAGCCACCATCTCATCGGTTGGGATTCCACAAAAGCAATCTTCCCTGCCCACTCCCTCTTTGGCCAACCTATGTGCCAAACCATTGGCTTCCCTAAGCACATGAGAGAATGAGATGTTCAATCCATCCACTAAAGAGTAAGTCTACTGAATGACATGTGATAGTCTCCAAGACTGCTCACTAGGAAACCTCATCCATGATATAACCGCAAACGAATCCCCCTCCACCACTAAATCATTATATTATTTATATTAACGTATTGCTTCTTTCTCATTAATTTATTAATCACAATATATTTGCATGAAGACATTACTAATAAAATTATATTACCTACATTAACTTATCATATATTTCTCCTCAACTTATTAATAGTAATATTTTTACCTTATTGATAACAGTATATTCACATGACTCATTTTTATATTAAATAAAATTATAGTAATGATGACTCACAATCAAAGTTTACAGATACCTAATGGTTTTTTGTAATCAATAATATATTTATGTTCTACATTTTCTATTAACAGTTATAGTTGCTTATTACTTATGTAATTTATTAGTCACAATATATTCCTTCAAATGTGTCTTTCTTTTATGGGTTGCAGCACTGAATAAAATTCTTACTCGCGAGAATCTCAAAAGGAGAGGATGGTCAATGGCTTCAAGGTGCTGTATGCGTAAAAAGGAGGCGGAAAATGTTTCTCACTTGCTCTTCATTGTGAGGTAACTAGGAGATCTAGTTCTCCTTCATTAAAAGATTGACGTTAGAATGGGTTTAGCAAGATCAGATCAAGGCAGAACTAAGTAGCTGGGGTTGGAGAAAGAAAAAGAGGGGAAAGAGAAGAAGTTGTATCTTATGGAACTTATGCCTGGTAGCAATAATGTGGACTGTTTCGTACAAAAGAAATCAGCGGATCTTCAAAGATCAGGAAAAGGATACTCAAAAGTTAATTGAATTCACTTTAAAATTACCATTTTTTTGGATATCTAGCTATACAGAGTTTGGGGGGTTAGTTTTTCGGAATTTGATTGTATATGGGGGTTGAATTGGGAAACACATAGTTAAATACTTGTTCTCTTGCTGTGGGTATGTAACCAGTATATACATACTCTTACTGTATAGTTTTTTGGCCTTTGGGATATAGTAATAGAAACTCTTATTTACCGATAAAAAAAAAATTTATTAACATATTAGTTAATAATTATCAATCATTATTAATACTCTCTTATGATATTATTTATTATATCTTAAGTTGAAAATATAATTATACAAATTAAGCGCCCAAACAAGTGCATATACCTAGTCAATTGCCTAGGCAACAGGAAGGTCTAATGCCTAGGTTCAACTAGGTATTTGACAACTATGGTAACTGGGGAACTTAGAATCCCTGGACATACATAATTAGTAAGGGGCCAAAGATGCAATTTAGAAACTACATTCTGAAATTGTTTAAGCATACATGCATAACATAAGATATAAAATTATATGGAATTTTACCCATAGGAATTCAAGTTAATATCATGATAAATAATAAAGTCAAAACATATAGAATTAATTGGATTGAAATGAAGAGATAGAAGGGCCATAGCAGTGATTTGCTACTGCTGGTAGAGCAATAAAAAGTTCCAAAGGGACAGTGGGAATGAGTAAACCATACTCTTGAAGATTGTTTCTCATAAGGGCCCCGTAAGGAATTAAACAAGAGCAGCACAATTATCAAAAAAAAAAAGTTAAATTCAATGCAGCAACTCAAAACATCATCTAGACAACAATAAGCCACTGCTTCGTCTAGATGTGAGTCATGTGACCCCTAGGCAATCGATATAACATGATCTCCGTGAGGTACCAAGTTTTGATTGCCAAAGTACTAAAACACTAGTAATAAACATGGTGATTGAAGACCCAAATAAAGTATCAAGGGTTTTATGGAGCTCTATTACGGTTTTTGTATATAGTTCTCTCTATAGAAAAGAAAAAGACCCTCCCTCCCTCTCTGTAGGAAAAAAAAAAACACTCTAGTAGTAAATTACAGTTTTTTTCCTTCTTGCAATAGCATTCTGGTCTGAGCTATGTCTTGTTTTCAATTTTAATCTTTATATTAGATTAAATATGAATAAATTTGATTTTCATGTGATATTATGAATCTTTGGGATTATATCTGATGTATGGTAAAGAGATGTTACCTCTTATTTGGCATTACCATAAAGATGAATAGTTGTGTATGAGGGAGCAGTTCTTCAGTTTTTTAATTCAGTGCTGTTTTTTTCTTGAGTAATTCGCTCTTTCCGTTTTCATTGATTCAAGAGCAAGAATCCGCCGATGTATAAGTTTTTGTTTGTGTGGGACAACCTTACTTAAGTGTCTCAGCTCCTTTTTTTTACTACTAATCAGTTTTTCAGTTGGATAACTGTAATAACCCAACAAAATAATAGGGTTAATATATATTTAATATAAGATTAGGGGTTAATGTGTAATTAATAAAAGTATAGGAGTTAGGGTGTAATTAAAATAGGGGATAATATAAAATTTTAGTAATTAGCTATTATGTTTGACTTTTGACTGATTGTGATTGGTGGGTTGTACCAATAGGAAACTAGGTGCATCACACACAATCATAACTTCTTAAGTTATGACATGTGACTAGGATAAAAGATTCTCAATAACTAAATCAATGGCTAGGATTTCGTTGGAACATTCAATTCCCAATCAATGGTTGAGATTAAAAGACTAAAAAGTAATAAGATTCTCTTTAAAACAAAATAGAAACTATTTAAACTAAAGACTAAGGTTCTAGAAAGAAAACTTATAATTAGAAACCGACATGGGATGGAAATTGAATTAAAAGGAAAGATTCTAGAAGCTAAAGGTACTTCAAAGCTAAGCTTCTAACAAAAAAGAAACCCATATTCGAAACTAACCCACATGGGCTGAGATTTTCATCCAATGGCTGAGATTAATGACTCCCAATCAAGAGCTGAGATTAAAGGTTAATAGTTACTAATTAAAGTGTCCCTAAGTACCTCTATATAAACACAAGACCTGTAGAGAATAATTCATTACTTGGAGAAGAAGAAGAAGAAGAAGAAGAAGAAGAAGAAGAAGAGGAAGAGGAAGAACCAAGGTGTGACACACTACACTACACAACCAAATCAAGGTAAGTACTAAAGGATATCAGTATTTATGGTTTTAATAGGAGCATTGTTGTTTTTCAATTGTTTTCCAAAGCTTTACTAGTTTTCCAAGTTTCAATGGTTGGAGAAGGTAAGTTTATTTAAAAGCATTGTTTTATATCATCTCTTTATTGGGTTTTGTTCGGAATTCAATATTAACCTAAGTTACTTAAGGATGTTTTGTGATTAGAGTTGAAAAAGATGACGATTTATGGATTTTTGACCAAACTCCGTGTTTCGGTAGACTCGTCGGCATACCGAGTAGTCCACCGAACCAACCCAGAACACCCTTGGCAGTCTCCTCGGCATACCGAAAAGTCTACCGAACTCCAAGTTCTTCAAACTTTGTATTTCTAGATTCCTCTACTCATTAGGAGCACAGCAAAACAAGTTTGAGTCGATTCCGATAAGTATACACAAAGATATGGCCAATTTACTGACGATACGTTAAAACTGTCATGGCTACCGAGACCCCACCGAGACCCTACCGAATCTCAGACACTTATTGGAAAGGCAATTGAAAATAACTAGGTATACCGAACGGGCCACCGAGCCGAACCCAAAGACTTAAAGACTGATCTTAGGTTGACCTAAAAATTCCAAAGTACTCCGATTGCTACGAAATTTTACACACTTACTTATTTTGACCTAATTAGACTGATTATGAGGTTAGTTTTGATTAATTATGATTATTTCTTATAGTTA
>JAUPMG010307466.1:0-16443 GCA_031762675.1 Pachysandra terminalis
ATTTTATTATTTAGTAAATTATGCCTTATGTAATATCTGTTTTATCTAGTCCTTTGGCTAGATACCGCTGCCACTCCCAAGTTCTGCTTGGGGTGATGGTGATGTATTCAAACTCGGAACTTCCGAGGAGGGTTCCGGTTTGGGTCATTACACCAGGGGCTCAATTTCCATTCACAGTCAAAGTAGACCACCGGCAAGCCAACCGGCACGCCAGTTCGCCTTCCGGTAGGCTAATCAGGGGACTCCAATTCCCTTTTGGGAACCGGCAGGGTCTCGACAGGCTACCGGCACACTGGTAGGGCTGCTGGACCTAACTAGGTGCAACCATCGGACTAACTAGCACACCAATAAGTCGTTGGTTGGGCCCAGTAACGGGGTTTTTCAAGAGTTTTATATTTTAATTAATAATTAGCAAATCTCATCAACATAAACTCATATTCAAATCAAATTCCGAAACTAACCTAATAAAATATGAATCAAATCATCAAAGTCACATGCTTGGGAAGATTAATATTAAAAGTTTAAGTTTTCATGAAGAACAGTCTTTTATGTGAGTTGGTTTCGATGGGGTATGCCATATTCTTTGAATATGGCATATCACCTAATTCAAATCAAGATTATACACGAAATTGAAGTTGCTTACCTTGCTTATTGCGCGAATCCTTGTTCTTCATCAACCCAGTTCACGTTTGAACAGTTCTTCTTCTTCCTTAGCTTCAAATCTTCAACTCTGATTTCCAAATTAATGGTTTGGACAACCAAACCATGCTTTAGGTGGTTTTTATGAGTTAATCTTACTTTCAGATTTGTCTCTAATCCCCGCCCTTAATTTTTAATGAGTTAATCTACACCTTTGATTGAAAATCAATCCTAGTACAATACAAACATTAGCTTAGTCCTATTTTATTTAGATTAGTATTTACCTTTCTATCCTTGTCTAATCCTAAGTCTTATTGTCTTTTACTCTTGGTCATTCATTATATTTAATTATTCATGCGAAATCTCAGCCATTAGATTAACTTTGAGGTTATAATAGTGTGTGATGCACTCTAGATAATCTATTGTGCTCTCACCAATCACAATTGGTCAAAGTCAACTAATTAACTATTACTAAAAGAATTTAAATTAGTCCCTCTTTTCTAATTAATTACATATCAAACTTATTACTAATTACACTAAACTCCCCTAAACTAGTTGGGTTATTACAATTACACTAGGTAAAGCGTGTCAAACATCATATAAGTATAAGAAACAAGATCAACATGGATCAAATCACATATAACCATAAAATCCAAGAATCAATCATACCATTACATAAAATCTATTAGCATGATCAACTTAGCATATACTATCAATTATCAAACACACACAAGACATTTATGCTTCCGAAGATCATATCATGCAAACAATCACAGGAAATCTACTACGATATCCTAATAAGACTATACATAAAATGAAACTTACCTCCTAGTGTGCTTAGATTAGGATCTACAATCTTTCTTCTTCTTCAAGCATGGTGACGGCTAGGGTTAGGTTTTAACCCTTCCCTTTCTCTTCTTATTCTCTCCAAACCAAAACCCTAATCCTCCTCTCCCAAAAACACTATTCACGTCCTTATTAAAGCCTCATATTTATAACCTCCCTTTTTCACTTAATTTTCTTCCGAAACCTCTCCTAACTTCTCACATACATATCTAAACTAATAAGGTAAGCTTCCTCACTAAGAATTCTCCCAAAATCAAACTTCTACTAATTATAAACCAATTTCTAATTAAAAATAGAAACCCTCTCTCTCTCATTCTAATCCAATTGAAATCCTATTCTTACTGCTAAACTAACCTTAATTTCTAATTATTGACTTACACGGCTAATTCAAACTTCAACCAATCAAACTTTCAATTAATTACGTCATATCCCCTATACATCCCATTAATTATAATTTGACCCCATTTCTACACTTTCCATTACAAAGTTCACTTATATTTAATTAACTCCACACAATTGATTATTATTATTATCAATTTATGGATCTGAGTCACTACACTTTTCTTGTTCATCCAAACCAGAACCCCTATCTGGTTCGAATTGGGGCAGCACGATTGCTCTATGACTGCCATCCTTGTCATTCCCTTCAATTCAGAACCATCAAACCATTCAAGCCTAAACGAGCACAAATCAAAGGAAAGATCGAAAGGGCTACCACACATTGTCACACTTCTTCATTTTTCTTTCTAATCTATTCTAGTTTATGAAGAACAACAGATTCTTCGGGATGCTCTATTCTCAATCTTCTGGTTCTGTTTTTATATGTAAAAAGAGCTTATGAAATATTTTGATTTATGATTTTTATCATGGACTGAGTTGACCGATTGTACAGAAGTAGTTTTAGGACCCTGCTATAAGGTGTTTTTTCTTACTATACCCAAGGTTCGCATGGTTAATCTAAAACCATTCGATATCTAAAAATTTTATTTAGATGAATTGTTTGAATGTTTTAATGGCTGAATGCATGAGTGGTTCGTTTCCTTTTAGATTAGATTTTGATTGGATCTTAAGGAAACTCGTCATCTTTGAAGTTCATGGGATTAGATTTTTACAGGTGAGTACAGTATTATAATTTATTTTTTGATTCCTTGAATATATAATTTTAGGCTTTATTTATGATCATCTTTGTTTGCAAAACTTGTAGAAATCAAAAGCATTTTATTTTTTAAGATGTTCATATTTTAGTATTTTGAGATTAGGAAGTTTTCAAATTTTTATTCTAGGATTAGGTTAGTTTTGAAATTCTCAGGCTCTAGAACAGGTTAGCAATTTTTTCATTTATTTTAGGTGTATTTAGGTCAGTTTAGGTGTCTTAAGATTTTTGTCACAAAGTATTTTATATTTAGGGATTTAGTTTTTTTTTTTTTTTTTTTAGGATTTTAAAGATTTGTTTTTTTTTTAGATTTTCTTTATATATTAGGATTTAATCTAATTTTGTTGAATATAATTAGACCAAGTAACTAGTTGAACTGAAAGAGAGTAGGTGCCTAACACCTTCCCACTCTTTTAACTAAACCTCCCTACCCGTTTTGGTTAGATCGTTATTAAAATCTTATTCTCTTGGGTCTATCTTTGAGATTAAATGACCTAACTTGGTGACCATTCACACCCAAACTCAATGGATGGTGGCGACAACAATTTACCCAATCTATCTAGGGTCCACCTGACCCGAGGTAATCACAGATCCCATATAACCCATAGACTTAAACAAACAGGGTCATAAGCATGCAATCAATCATCCACACATCATGACAAATACATAAGTGACGTGGCATAAGACCAGTAATCATATAAGAGCAGTTCAATAAAATCAATCTATATAAATATAAGGAAACATACATGAATATGATATGTATCCAGTGTTAGTTCATCCTTAGGTCATGTCAAATCCACAAGGTCTACAGATACTTACCAGTTACCAACCTGATTCCCACATTATAAGGTAAGGAATCAAGCCTATTGCATTCACTTTATAGCCGTCAGCTAGATGAAACTATCCCGACGTTCTATGTGTCCCCATGACTCTAGGGACATTCATCCCATGGTTTTCAATTGCCCAATCTATTTCACAATTACCTTAGGGACTCAAACCCAAGGATCCAAGATCAAGAGTATCTACATACCCTCCATGACTTTTGATGTCATCCACAAATACATAATGCATGAACATTATTATTAATTAAAGGACATCAACCCTATGGCCGGTGTCATGCCCCGAATCCTAGATATACAATCTTAAGGATTTCCAACGGAATGACATTCGGATGGAACACATGGATGCGGCCAAACCAATCAACCAAGTCATGGTCCAACAGAGCATAACTATAATCAACGGAAGTCTAATAAAATTAAAACCTTTAACTAGATCCAACTAATATAAAGCTAACCATAATTAAAGGATCCAACCATAATTAAAGTTACATCATCCTTAAAACATAGTTTAAAGTAGAAAATTCATAAGTCTCGAAACACATCCAGCTAGCCATCTCCTTTCCAGATCCATCTTCACTCTAGTGGATGACCTGTTTCAACATATGGGAGAGCTTGAGGCTCAATTGGAAAAATCCGAAGCAACTACAACAACTACCTTCATAGTCATACAATAAATCATATAAATTCATGCAATTCATACCAAACAATTATAAACTTAGTCATGTAATCATCACAGCTATGAAAACGATATCATGATATTCACTCACCATTAATCCCATTACTGTCATGTCATTATACACATACACTTACCATCACAACCGTAACATAGTATTCACAAGTCATAATTCACCTCCTTGTCATGTCATTGTACTCACTTATATACCACTACAACTATAAACATACACAACTTGTTCACACACCAACATCCTCATGAACTATGTCATGATATACATCATCTCACAAGGCTACCAAATCTCATGGTTCCTTCTAGACTGTAACATTCTTCCTTATTATTTACCATTCACTTCACACAAAACAATCGATCAGCACACCACATATCACACCATAACCCAAACATCAACCATACATCACACACAAATCAATCAACACCACACATCACAACACACTCATTCAGCAACCATTCATCACACACAGTTATGCATTTCATGCAAATGCGCACAACATAAGCACACAAATGATGAAAGAACACTTACAGTCAAAAATGCAATGCAATGTGATGTTATGATGAGATGAAAAGATGAAATAAATGCAGAAGGGGTGTTAGGACAAGCCTAACCATATAGTCAATCCCACATCTCCTCTAGGAAACAAGGTTCTAGGAATGTGCTAAATGAACCACATCAGATCCTCTTGTATAAAGGGTACTGAAATCTCGTTATCCTTTTCTTTTAGGGGATGCTAACCCAAGATAGAAAATTGTCACATTGCAATCCAATTGAGATCCTCGGGATACCCAAAGGTTTAGTATGTAACTCTCACCCCAACCACAATGGTAGTGGAAAGCAATAATCAAAACATAAATGGAAGTAAAATTAATAGTTCCATTAAATACTTAAGTAAAATTTACAAATTTGATCTTATTACAATCTTTTGAATGAAATCTACATCTAATTCTAAGACATAAGCCCTATCTATGAATCTTAGATTTCTAATCCCTTTCCAAAGCTCTCCTTTCATATGCTAGACTTCAATCCTGAAAAATATAAATCAACAAACATAAGCTGGAAAGCCCGGATGAGTAATCCTTCAATACAAGGTATTTACTCATATCCCAATGCTATGAGATACAAACAAAAAAATAGATAATATTAGTATAATTCGTAAAATATATGAATAGTGATGATTATGAACAACAATCAAGCAATATGTATTATCTCCCAATCTCCCCATGGTATATGGAATAATAATCAGTATCAATAGTCCAAACCTACTTATATATGCAAATTAGATCAAATGTATCATACACAAGATGCTCACAATAATATCAACAACCAATATGCAATGCAAGGTGTTGTTAAATATGCTAATATAATAAGTTCCCACATGATCAATCATTGCTTGAGCAAGATGTCTTCTCAAATCATCCCCCCATACAGTGTCATTCTCAAGTTAAGATATTGCATGTGTACATCATGGTTTTAAGGGGCTTCGACCTAGTGGGCACAATTCCCCCACTTATTTGTGATCAAGGGCAATAAATCCAAGGTCAATGTGAACTATCCTCAAGGAATCTTACATATTAAACAACCAACAGAAAGGTTTATGATTCAGATATTAGGCATCGCAATGTGGAATTTCCCTCACCTATCATCTTTCCACAAGTCTTTTGGGATCATCACACAGAACATATCCCTAACCTTGGGAGAAAACAATAAAGTCTAACCATGGGACAACAGTGGTAAATAATAATTCAATAGTATCATGTGTAATCTAATCCCATGCAGGGTATAGGGTATTATACAATGCTCTCATAGCATGGTAGTCCATAATGCAACTCATAGATTCAGGTCTTTTAATTAACACAAACAATGATCCATAGGCATATATTCACATCAGCAAACACAAGAGCACAATTTCATGATTCTACTCTAATAGAGCATACTTTATCCATAACATCACATAGAAAGTAAGAATGTTCTTATGAGCATAATAGTCATGATATAAGTAATATAGGCATGCATAGACATTGGTAGAAAGGCATAACAGTTATTTTATACGTAATTCAACACATAAGTCAATAAATAGCACATACTCACACACATGGTTATAATAAGTAGATGCTAAGTTATTTAGTCAATTTCTGTACCTAGACATGCTCAAAAAGAGAGCATGGCACTATTGGAAAGTTCTAGGGTCTGGTCCCTCATGCATCTCACAATCTCATACGTCTAGGCTAAGGTGTAAATTTTCTTGAGTTTGGGTTGAAGGGTCATAATTTATTAGGCATTCATCTAAAGTCTAAAAACATGATAAATCAACTATGTTGGGTGTATTACAGGTGCTCCAAGTCACAAAATTTCAAAAGGCTCAAAATTGGCCTTCAGCGTACTTCTCGGCGTACCTTCAGTGTACATCCGGCGTACCGTGGAGGTCACTGAGGGGATTCAAGAGGTGTTCTGGGTTTTGGTCTAATGGACAGGATCGGCATGCTTTCGGTGCGCCAAGTGGGGTCTCGGTGTACTTTCCATGGGCTCAATTCTTTTATTGTGACGCTCGGCATGCTTTCGGCATACTGAGTGGGGCTCGGTATACAAACCAGGGCTGAAATCAGAGAGTGCATGGCTCGGCGTGCCTTCGGTAGGCCGAGTGGGACCCTCTCATAGGTCTTCCTCAACCTAATGGTGCTTCTAAAACTATTTTTAGGTCTTTGGATCAACTCTATTCAAGCGTACATAGGTTTCTTGGGCTACAAGTCTATTTTTTCTGGGTTTGGTCTTCTAGCTTGCGCATGCTTATGTACAGAGAATTGGTTAGCAATGCATCAAGGTTTTACTAATAGGATCATGAGAAAGGGGTTAGCCCAATCATACATGAACTTTCCTTTGGTCATAACATTAATATAGAAGTAAATACTCAAGACATTGAAACAAAACTCACATTGTTGCTGTAGAATTCTCCTAGGGTTGCTTCTTCTTCTTCCTTGGGTTTTCTAGGTTTTCTTCTCCTATTCTAGGGGTTTTCCACGAAATTGGAGGTGTTTGGATGGTTTGGTTCTCTTGGTTGCTTCCTTATTTATAGAGATTTAGGGAGAATGTGTTGTATTTAGGAACTGCTATCTTTGGGAAATCTGGGTTTCTATTTCCTTCTAGGATTTCAAATACTAAGTTGCTAATTAAGTTTTAGAGCTTCTAGAAGCTTTCTAGGATTCTTATTTAGTTGTCTTGGGCTCTAAGTAATTTATTAACCTTCTATTTTATTAGATCATATGTAGTGACCCAGATCCGGATAATAATAATAATTATTATTATGTGACTTCTTAATTGGTGTTAAATAAGTGTTAATGAAATTTAATATGCAGAATTGGACTAGGTCATAATTAAGTGGAAGTTTGAGGCTAAGTGTTATTAACAGGAATTATGGGGGAGCATGGAGAAATTAAATTAAATTAAAAATTAGCTGGAAATGGAATTCACGTGTAAGTCCTTAGGTGGAAATAAAAGCTTAATTAATGATTTCTTCTAGAAGGCTTCTAATAAATATGAATTGATTTGATTTGTAGAGATTCTAATAAGTAAGAGATTTGCATTGGAGAGAAAGTAAGAAGTTACTAATTAGATAGGAGTTTGAGTTGGCTATAAAAGAAATAGAAGGGTTTGGGTTGATCGTACATAGCAAGAAGAAGGTAAGAGAATAGAGAAAAGAAAAGAAAAGAAAAGAGAAAGCCTGTGGCTGGAACGGCTAGAGGAAGAAGAAGAAGAAGAAGAAAAGAGGAAGGACACGCTAGGATCATAATCGAACGAGCATTAAGGTAAGATACATTATCTGAATAAGTTCTCATGGAATTACTGAAGTCATTAATAAAGTTTTGTAAGCTATGAACTTGGGTAAATGCTTAGTGATTTCCAGATTTCATGATTTGATGAATGTTTGATCATAATGTTGATTTAATGAATAGATCCTTGTTATATTGGTTTTTGAATGTTCTATTATTGTTTAATGATGTTTTCGGAAGCCTAAATGTTGTTTTGGATGTATTGGATAACATAAGGTTCGATTTTGAGACCCAAGGAAAAACCCAGAATCGCACAGATTGGCAGACGTCGATCCACCGACTCCTTTGCCGACAAAGAGACATTTATAGACCATTTTTGCTATTCGGCAGGATTCGGCTTCGGTCCACCGATGCCTTTGCCGATGACCCAGAGATTCACAAAGACAACACGGTCCACTAACCACTCTACCGACAGAGACTTGTTTTCGGACCAATTTGGCTATTCGGCAGGCTTCGGTCCACCGATGCCTCTGCCGAAGACCTAATACAGACCCATACCAGATTTCTAGAATTGTTTGACTTGAATGACTGATCAATTGACTTATAGAATGAATGCGGATTATAAATAATATGTGGTACATGAGATGTATATAGTTGATTGTGCATGTATGCCATGGAAAGGATTCTTGTGATGGCCCCCTAAGGATTGTTCGGGTGATATGGGCCCCGAGCAACTTCCGAAGGATGTTATCACCAAATATCCGACTGATTGTAGAAAGGATACTTGTGATGTGGTTCTAAGGATTGTTCGGGTGATATGGGCCCCGGACAGCTTCCAAAGAACCTTCTCACTGGCAATCCAATTAATTGTTTGATGGTTGGTCCAATCAACTGGGCAATGGAACTTGTTGTTGAGGGACTCGTCTTCTAGTAAGACCTCCTTGGGTGTTATTCCCTAAATGTTGTGATAGTGATATGTTAGAGATGGAATTGTTATTAGGGGTGACCAATCCTTGGGTGGAAATCCCAAAAATGGTTAAGGGTGACCAATTCCCATAAATGGTTAGGGGTGACCAATCCTTGGGTTGAATTCTAGAAATGATTAGGGTGACTGTCCTTGGGTGTTTAATTCCCAAAAAAGCAAGAAACTAGCTTCGGGAATTGAGCCCGGTAGGTTGCGAATCCTACAAAACCACGATGTATACGTGTGACGAATGATGTGGAGATATGTTGACCGTAAGGTCGTGGACCGGGGTGTTGGTGGAGATTGTAGACCGGCTAATCACCGGATAGTGGAGTGCTTCTTGTGCATATGTGTTGTGGATATGGTGGAACTAGTGACTGTTGCCTTGTTAATATTGTTGGTATGATAGTTGTTCACTTATTGGCATTGTGGAATGATGATGATTGACTTGTTGACGTTGTTGATATTACAGTTATGGACTTATTGTTGTTAATGACTTGTTGATATGATAGAGTATCTATATATGGACGGGTTAGTATTATGGAGAGTACGACATGTTGATATTGCAGGGATATAAGGATTGTTGTTTGCTTACATTCAAATATATGTTTATGTTGATGCTATAGTTGTGACTTAATATGATGTAGTAGTTATGGTGGAATATGATTACCATGTTAGGAGTTGACATGATAGTGTGCAAGCATGCGATTTTATGATGATTACCATAACGATTGTATGTTGTTTGTACTAACGTGTTCTATGAGGATTGTTATCGGAACTGTATCTTATATGGGCATTCCAAGCTCACTGCAATGTTTCATGTTGCAGGTTAGAGTGGACTACAGGTTGGACATGGATGAGAAGCTTGCTTGGATTTCCTTATTTACTGTTTTGTAGTAGAACCGTGTAATAGGGTTGTTTTGATATTATGGACTATTGAGTTGTAGGCTCTCTGAAGCCAAGTTTGATTTAAGTATGTTGTCTTCTGCACTCTGATTTGTTTTAATGAAAGCAAATATTAGGCTTTTATTATTGGTTTGTTGTTGCTACCCGCGTTCCATGGTTGGGAACCCGAAGGTCAAACCTCGTGATCCGTGCCCCCACCTAGGGAATCGGGTATCGGGATCCGAGACGTGACATCTTCCTAAATACCTTAGTTTATATTTTGTTGTTTAGGCCTACTCAGCAAGTCAAATTGTTCACCAAGTCAAACTGTTGACTGCCTGTTTTAGTTGAATTAGGGAATTTCGAAATTAGCTACTTATGGAGGGGTTTTAAGTTTAATTTAATTATGGATTATAATTTAATTTGTTATTAATTAGGGATTTTACCAAATTACTATTTAACCCTTTGATTTCAAATTAATTATTTTAGGGATTTTTCAGGTTCTCACAATCTACCCTCATTAAAGAAATTTCATCCTCGAAATTAATCTAGGTGATCTATTGGTGTTCTAATTTAATGATCAAGTGCTTTAATTTGAAACTAAAAAATATAGATTTTTTTTTAGACTTCTAGTTTACACAAGGTTGAACTGATCAAGACTTCCTTTAAACAACACAACAAGCATCATATAAGAAAAACAACAACATAATTGCCGTTATAACATAAATCATTACATCAAAAGGGAACTGATATATCTCATAAAACATCCAAAATATCTATAGACAATACATTAGAAATATATCTAAGATAAACAACATCTAAGAGTAACTAGAGGGAGTCCTCAAGAGGAGAAGGTGGTGATGGTTACGGCTAAAGGTGGAATGACATCACTAGTCTTTCCACAACCGAAGAAGTTAAGGAAAAACTGGAAGGTCTTGTGCACGCTCTTATGGAGCTTGGACATTTCCTCCCGATTCTTCCTTAGCTTGGTGGTGAGGACCATCCTGGTCTGGATGTTAGCATGCTCAAGAGCTGCAAGACGTGCATCCAAATCCTTGTTCCCCTGAGTATAGTGGTGCCTGGGAGAACCTGGTGGAGCTACAGAAGTGGAGGCTCTGGGGTCAAAGGATGAGGCTCTAGGAGGCTGATCATAGTGAGGTTGCTGCTCGAGTTGCTCCTCATGCTCCAATTCGGTTGTATAACAGTATGAATAATTCTCAAACTATAACTCAAAATATTAAGGTAGAACAGTCATTTAACAACTAATCTCACTAATAAATTAGGTTTAACCGTCATAGAATATTTAATCCTACAAGTCACACTAGACACCTTTTTAAGGACATTAAAACTGATTAGGTTGGCCTTATAGATTTAAAAAGTAGAGTTAAGTTAGTAATTGGATTAGTCGGATAAATAAGAGATAAAATCAATTAGCAAGCTAATAATTAGTCCAAACAACTTAGAAGATTCACTTGAGGCCCCTAAGTATAATCACACCATCAGAAATTATTTAGGTGATCAATTTGGTAAAATAGAGCGAGAAACCATGTTTTGCCCCATACTTACTTTAAATCACAACCTTGCCCTTATAGACCTATAAATAGAAAAACGTAACTCTTATAACCTCATTTACACATATTTCTCTTCCTCTCATCTCTTTTCTCTCTTGTGGAGCTCTTCGAGAAAAAGAGCAGAAAAGCTTCAAGATCCTCAGATGCAAGGTGGAGCGACATCGGATGCGACCTGGCGACGCCCAAGTTGGGTTTTCTTTCGATACAAGTGTTATTTATTTGTATTTCAATATTGTGATCATGGGGGAAGATCATGATTGATTGTGTTCTGCCTTCCCCCATGAATTTCGTAGTTAGATTACATGTTTTAGGGATCAAATCCCATGCTATTGAAACCCCTTCCTTGTAGACTTCCCATGTGAACCGATTTGTTCATTTCAGTTTCTAGGGTTTGGGATTTAGGGAGAAATGAGTAAATACATGTTTTGGAATGATCCCCTTGATCTAAAAACCCATTTTGAGGCTCCATTAGGTGATTTGAGACTTCCATGTGAAATTTCATCCAACAATACCTAGAAATACCCTGATCCCGAGCTTCGGCGACCTCCTTGGCTAACCGAAGAGTCCGCCGAGCCTTCTTGGGGATTTTCAAGTTTCTAGAAAATCCATCGAGACCTTTTTCGGTGCACTGAGAACCCTGCCGAGCCACTTTTTGAGGATTGAGTTTAGTCTAGTTTTGACCTAATGGGACCCATTGGTACCAGTTCCCGAGGTTCCATAGCATTTGGCACCAAAACATCATTCTCCGCGCACCAAGGGTACGCCGAGACACTCCTTTGGTCTGTCGGTTGGTTTTAAATTATGAACATGTGTATCAATCCTAAACCTACTGTTCTAGCCTGTTGTTGACCCCAGTAGCTTTGCCGATCAAAATATGACCCCTCATACCAAAGATCTAGCCTTTTTGGAATTAGCCCCAAAATATGAGTTCTTAGGAAACTCAAGTGAATAGTCAAAAAACCCACCCCTTAGTTCTTTTCCCTTGTTCTATGCATGTCTACATACCGAAATTGACATTAGCAGTAATATTGGATGTTTCTCCTTGTGTGTGATGATTTATACAAATTCCTTCTTTACTCTTACCTGCCATTTTCAATGTGATGTTTGTTTGATGCTTGTAATGGTCCACATACATCCATGTTTCATTCTTTAGGCCAGAGGCTTATATCTTGCTTATGATTGACTTATATCACGTGCTTCATGATTGTGAATACATGGTAAGCTATCCAATTGGTGTGTTGTGGTGATAATGGTTGGAATCTTATGAATGTGCAATCAGATTATCCGCGTGTATGGGCGCATGGATAGTTTCTGTTGTGGGATTTCATTTGATATCCTAGTTAATGCATTAAATACTAGGTTGATGAAAGCTTAATGCTTGTTATTGTGCATTATAGTGTGTGGAAGTGTTGAATCATGGGACTGTGCCCATATGATTGATAATTTGAATATATGACTGTGGATCATTGTATGTTGCATTAAGATTAACGGACTTGAATACAACAAGTTGCATATGGACCTTCCTACTGTAATAGCTCAATCTAATACCCCATGTGATACCCTTAGGTTTAGACTGTCATATGAGATGAATTGACTTATTGTTCTATGAGAGGACTATATTGTTTCCGCCCAAGCTGCGAAAGTGCCCTTTTGTTGGTATACCCCCAAGACTTGTGGTGAGATGATTCTCAAGGTTTGTCACTTTAGTACGGCTTGGAAAAAGAATTGAATCATGATATTTTACCCTTCTGTAGTATGTGAATATGTATGATTCCCTGAGGGCAATCCATTTTGATGATACCTTGGAGTATTACCCTTGACAAAAAATCAAGTGGGGGGATTGTGCCTTCTAGGTTGAAAACCCTTAAAACTATGTTGTGCATATAGAATATCCTATCCTTGAGATGACCCTGTATTGGGGGGGTGATGGTCCAATAAGACATCTTTATCAGTGGACGGATCGATCATGTGGGAACTTACTATATTTTACATATCATACAGCACCACCCTTTGCACGCGCACTACATATTCCTTGTTGATATTATTTCGAGTGTTAAGTGTATTACACACTTAATCTAATTTCCATATATAATTAGGCATGTGAATACTATGATGTTGACCTATGATTATATACCCAGTGAGGTTGGGAGAGGACAATGAAATGTGTGATCTCTGATGTTTAATATTTCACCATGATAAGCACAGATATTATCCTTATCAGAGTATATATATTATTTATTCTTTTCTCATAATATTGGGATATGAGTAAATACCTTGTATTGAATGATTACTCATTCGGGCTTCCAGCTTATGTTTGTTGATTTATATTTTTCAGGTCTTGGAGCTCGGCCACGAAGAGAAGGCCTAGGAATGGGTATAGAAATCTGAATTTAGTAGTAGAGTTGTACTTGGATTTGACTTTCATTTTATTAATCTATAATAGTTTAGATTTTATGTTTATGTTACTTATATCTTACTAGAACTCTTATATTCTTCCGTTTATGCTTTGACTATTGTTTCCACTCCCGTAGCAATATGGGGTGAGAGTCATGAATAATGCTTGGAAATTTCTGATTTGGAATTTTCTGGTTTTGTTCATGACAGGTTGGTTATTCATGCTCTTGCTCGGGCTGCTGCTTAGGTTGTGCTTCATTTTCCTGCTCCTGTTCCTCGTTCTCTTGCCCGGGTTGGTATAGCCTGACTTGCTATGGTGTAGGGTATCTGGAAAGTCCCATCAAGGTGAGCTGCGTCTGGCTAAAAGGTTTGACTATCTTCGGGTTCTCGGCTTCTAAAGGTGAACTTCCAATTTTTCACGAGTGTAAGACAGGGGAAAGGTAGTTTTCCCTTCCGAGAGAAACGAACAAAATGGATGATGTGGTTGATGATAAGAGATGGAAGGAAAATTTTTTGGCCTGAGGCCACCATATAGAGTACTTGGACCATGAAGGGAGTAAACTCGGAGGTGTTCCCGGTCCTAAGGTAAATGTTCCTCACAAAGATTGCATGAAGGATTTTGTATGAAGGGATGATTATGGTGGCGCTTAAAGAGTTGTCTTTGTTCCAACCCTCATCATTGCCACACAAGGCTCGGGTTACTCTGGCCTTATCGGCGAACTCTAGTATAGGAATGACACTAAGATTATTGGTCATGGGAACATTCATGAGTTCGGAGACTAACTGGAGATTGAAGATGTGCTCTTCCTCTAAGATGGTGAAGGTGATAGTTATGGTTTTAGTATTGGTGCGAATGATAAAGTCATACATGCCTTGGGTGATGGTCTCGTAAGCCTCACCACCCCAGGTCAGGATAGGGTCCCAGTCTATGGCCCTAAGGATTTCTTGAATCCTATAGGCTTCAACATGGATGGTTTGCTTCTCTAGAAGTATGGGCATGTTTTGGTATATGCTAGAAGTTTGGGGCTCAATGGTGGATGGTGACTCTAATTCCTGTTCTTCTTGTGGGTCAGGTGGTGGAGGTCTTCTAGAAGTAGAGGTCCTAGTTGTTTTGGACTTTTGGGATGTTCTTAAGGTTTGTTTGTCCTTAGGCGTGGTGTTAGGGTTTAGGTTTAGGAAAAGTAAATCTAAGGTTTGAAATTTCTAGGGTTTTTAGACTAGAATTGAAAGAGGAGTGAAAAGATTACCTAACTTGGATTTGATCTTGGGAGTGGTTGAAATCTTCTTAGAAATGCTTGAAGAGGTTCAGAAGAAGGTTTCTTGGAGGGGAGTGAAGAAATTAGGTTTAGGTCTTTAAAAGATCTATTTATAGTGATTTGACTAGCTCTCAGCCGCAGTTCAGCGTGCCGAGACCTTGCCGAGGGTTCGCAGAATGCTATAAAGCAGATGAAAAAGTAAATTTTAAAATTTAAAATTAATACTAAATTGCAAGGATTCATTATATCAAACAATGCACTCAAAATTTGAAGTTTTAGCATTGATTAAATGAACTCTTAGATTCACTTGAATTTGGGTCTTGGTCTGTTATGAATAGTATTTTACAAACTAAGGTCCAATTAATATCTTAGTGTGTTTATATATGATTTTATATTCTTAATAGTAATTATGGTATTTTTTAAGTATAATAATCCTTTTAATTATATAATGTCTAATTCCTACCTAATTTTCCAAAGTTATTAGTTCAATGTATTTGCAACTACATTGACTTCAAATTCCTGAAAACCAGTTAGTATTAGTATTCTAAGTACCTTCTGAAATATCTCAATCAGCAAATCACAAGCCTTTGATTATCACATCCTTTAATAACTTGATAACCTAGTATACCTAGTAAAGACATCATCCTAGTAGTTTCAGCCTTCAAACTTTCAGAAATAGTTGTACTTCCTATTTCCAATTGTTCATCCAAAATTACTAGTAAGGATGCACAAATCAGCAGTCATCGTACCTCACATTCTAACATCCTATACATATCTACTTCCCTTACCTACCTATAAAGTTTTTATTATTATTATTGTTTTTTAACATTCAAACCTTTCTACACTTTATTCCTAGCTTTTAAGTCCTAAGAATTTTTTTAATTTTTTTTACTTAAGTTTTACTAGAACTTAGGCTTTGATATCACTTTTTTCACATCCCAAACCAATTGAGATCCTCGGGATACCCAAAGGTTTAGTATGTAACTCTCACCCCAAACACAATGAGAGTGGAAAGCAATAATCAATACATAAGTGGAAGTAAAATCAATAGTTCTATTAAATACTTAAGTAATATTTACAAATCTAATCTTATTACAATATTTTAAATAAAATCTACATCTAATTCTAATACATAAGACCTATCTATGAATCTTTGATTTCTAATCCCTTTCCAAAGCTCTACTTTCGTATGCTAGACTTCAATCCTGAAAAATATAAATCAACAAACATAAGCTGGAAAGCTCAGATGAGTAATCCTTCAATGCAAGGTATTTACTCATATCTCAATGCTACAAAATACAAACAAATAAATAGATAATATTAGTATAATCCGTAAAATATACGAAATTGTTTTTTAGGGGGTTAGATTGTAATACCCCGTGTCAGTAAAAGCTGAAATTTTGTTTCTTTTGCATTTATTAGGTTGATCTGGATTAGAGGTGG